>NW_023612259.1:0-66887 GCF_013339725.1 Rhipicephalus microplus
AAACCAGTTGATACAGCGTGATCACAGCGCGTATAGGGTCCGTACAGACATTGTTGACGTCTCGTCTGCAGTTGTTTTGAGCACTCATCTTCTTGTAATTTATCATCTCACCAGCGAGAGAGCATTGTTGCACTGCATTGCTTTTCGCGGAAGTCTACAAAGCTGACTAACGCCATGCAAACGTACATATATTAGTCTGGTTATGGGATGGGTAGGTTTAGACAGAAATAAGGTATTACTTGTGCTAATATGGGGATGTGGTCATTGTCGAATCCAGTGTACAAACGCATTCCCTGGCAGATATTTTGAAGCACGCACATTACATTTATTTCGAAGGTCTAGTGCACAAGAAGAAGCGTTTAAGCGGAAAGACAGGGAGGTTAGCCAGTTTTTAGACCGGCTGTGCACAAGCTTTTCGCAATGACCTACGGCCTGTGAGAATGGAAAAGCATATGAATTTTTGCACTGCGATGCTCTGCCAGCGTAAATAATGGACAAAAGAGAAGCCAGAATATACGGTCACTATCTCAACCTACTTCTCGGGTTTTATTCTCTGGTGATTTTAGACGTTTTATATAAAACGCATTTGTAGATTATCATTCTTTTCCGTTATGTTCTTCCATGACGAAGACGTGGTTATTCATTGAGTCAAGGGGACACGAAATTTAAGGTGTGCATTCGATTCTTTCACCGCCTTCGTAAACTGAAATATAATGTATGCGTAAAAGGAGTCTCTATTTTATTTTGATACTAAAATGAGAGTCAGAATAAAGTCCGAGTGCGAGGGAGAGCGTGTGCTGAGTTTGAAAGTGGCTTTCGTGCTTTCACTTTGCAGTTACACTTCGAATATTTTCACTGTTGGTGTTGTTGTTTTTTGTTTTTTAACAGGCACATGCTCTGATCTGGGAAAATCGGCTTTCGCTTGCCGGTAGCGCGCTTCAAAATTCCCGTGCACATGCGCTGTCCTTCGTGCGAATCGAAATAAAAATAACACACGTCGCAGCCTGCATTGGCCTAGGCGGGCATCATGTTACGCTTGAGTTGAAAGTATCGCTTTCACGAGTGCATGGCGTCGGCCTGACACGATTCATACCGCAACCTATAAGCTGTGACGTACCGAAGAATTACCCCACCAAGGAGACGGTGTCATGTGCGAGATACGCTGATGAAGGAATACTTGTGCTGAATACGCCTCCCGTATACAGGCCGACACGTGTATTGGTGCTAAAATATGCTCTGATAGTGATTTATTGATTGATATGTGGGTTTAACGTCTCAAAACCATCATACATTTATCAAAGAGGCCGTATAGATGAGGGCTCCAGAAATTTCGACCACCTAGGGTTCTTTAACGTCCACTTAAATCTACTGAAAACGTACAGCACGAAGTAAAGACGGGGATACTAAAGAAGAGACAAAGAAGACAAGCGCTGACTAGCAATTGAATTTTCATTAACACGAAGGCAAAATATAGGAGAAATACAACAGAAAGAAATTGAAAAATAAAAGCATGGCTTCTATCGGTTTATTGACAAAAGAATTGTCCTTTTTGAAAGAGCACGTGTAACCATCCTTTGGAAGAAATATTCTCATGCTTTTATTTTTTTCAATTTTCTTTTTTCTGTTGTATTTGCATATATACCTTGCTTTCGTGTTATAAAAATTCAGTTGCTAGTCGGCGCTTGTCTGTGTCTCTTCATTAGTATCCCGTCTAGAGTTCGCGCTGTACGTTACTTCATTATCCAAAACCAACTAGCCCAAAATTTCACGTTACAAACTTAAGTCTAAGCACACGGCCTCAAACGTTTTCACCTCCACCGAAATGGCGGCCGCCGTGGCCGGGATTAGATCCCGCGACCTGCAGGTCAGCAGCCGAGAGCCTATGCGGCTCTAAGCTGTGCTATTTGTGCAGGTGTTCTGTACTGGTGTAGCATGTGATTCTACATCATATAATGCATGGTAAAGGCATATTCGAAATGTTCTTCTCCAAGGGCACCACTGCCAAATGAATTTTTCTTGGTCTTCAAGAGTGCGTGCGTTTGTGTGCGTGTGTGTGAGTGTGGGTGTGTGTCTGTGTGTGTGTGTTTGCGTGCGTACCGTGCGTGAGTCATCACAAAGCTTCATGTTATCTATCTACTAAATCTCTCATTCACGTTATATGCTGCCGAAATTGACACCCTCATACGCAAGTTGCTGTTTTTTTTTCAAAATCTATGAAATAAAAAGAAACGAGTAGCATGGCTGTACTACTCTTCATTCGTCTTTATAGTTGAAGAATGAAGTGATGCTCAGTTGGGAGAGAGAGAAAACAATGAGGTATACAGGATTGTTGGTATATCATGTTGCAGGACAAAGATGTATCACACCGCCCCGCCGCGGTGGTCTAGTGGCTAATGTACTTGGCTGCTGACCCGCAGGTCATGGGATAAAATGCCGGCTGCGGCGGCTCCATTTCCGATGGAAGCGGAAATGTTTTAGGCCTGTGTGCGCAGATTTGCGTGCACGTTAAAGGACCTCAGGTGGTCGAAATTTCCGGAGCCATCCACTACGGGGCCTCTCATAATCATATTGTCACCGGTCGTGACGGGGCCGAAGACAGGAGACTTCGTGTTGGGATTTAACTGTTTATTTGGGCGAACCTGTGCCCGGTAAACGGAAAGTCCAATTACAGCAGCCGTCTCGCACAGATAGCAGTCTCGGACTGATAGCGGCGAACGGAGCGTCGGCCTTCGATCAAACTGACAAGCGGCGAAGCGCGTCGGCATTTATACTCCCGCCGTCGAATGTTCTAGCGCTACCGCTGGCGGCGGCGTACGTTCCAGAGCAATCTGTACCATTCGCACAGTGGGCGTGATCTTATCGAAATGATCTACTACAGTCCGGAACCCTCTCGAAAACTGCAGGCGCGGTTTGCGCTGAGAATCGTGTGGTGTTTTGGGACGATAACAAAAACTTGGGAAATGGAACTTGGCATTGCCCCCCTCTAAAAAAGGCATCGTCTCGATGCTTTAACTAAAGATGAAGGTACATAATAGTGCAAGAAAATACAATGAATAAATTACGATACAACAATAATACAAAAAAGCACTGTTTCAGTTTGTTAACGCGCATGAAACGGCTTGAGGCGTGTGACATGGACGACTTCAGGTCGCGATGGGCGTCGTTGAGAGTTCGTGATGCCGTCGGGGACAACCTCGTAATCAAGTGGGCCGAGACGTCGGACCACCCTGTACGGTCTGAAGTACCGTCGCAGAAGCTTTTCACTTAGTCCCCGTCGGCGTATCGGCGTCCACACCCAAACACGTTCACCGGGCTGGTATTCCACGAAGCGTCGTCGAAGGTTGTAACGGTGGCTGTCGGTCATCTGTTGTTTCTTGATACGGAGCCGCGCAAGTTGTCGGGCTTCTTCGGCGCGATGAAGGTACTCGCTCACATCGAGGTTTTCTTCGTCGGTGACGTTGGGTAAGATGGCATCGAGCGTCGTTGCCGGGCTCCTTCCGTAGACCAATTTGTATGGAGATATCTGCGTCGTCTCCTGCACCGCCGTGTTGTATGCGAAGGTCACATACGGAAGAATGGTGTCCCACGTCTTGTGTTCGACATCGACGTACATTGACAGCATGTCGGCGATCGTCTTGTTAAGCCGCTCGGTGAGGCCGTTGGTCTGTGGGTGGTACGCTCTCGTCCGGCGGTGGCTTGTTTGGCTGTATGCCAAGATCGCTTGAGTTAAGTCGGCAGTGAATGCCGTTCCTCTGTCGGTTCCTCTCCGGGGCGCCGTGACGTAGGACGATATTTTCGACGAAGAACTTAGCTACCTCGGATGCACTGCCTTTTGGCAGGGCTTTTGTCTCGGCGTAGCTGGTGAGGTAGTCGGTAGCTACCACGATCCACTTGCTTCCGAAAGCCGACGTCGGGAACGGCCCCAGTAGGTCCATACCAATCTGCTGGAAAGGTCGGCAAGGTGAATCAATTGGCTGCAGAAGTCCCGCTGGCCTTGTCGGCGGTGTCTCGCGTCGCTGACAGTCCCGGCATGTTCTCACATAACGAGTGACGTCGGTGGTAAGGCGTGGCCAGTAGTACCTTTCTTGTATCCTCGCGAGCGTGCGAGACACATTGAGGTGCCCTGCCGTCGGATCGCCGTGCAGGGCTTGCAGGAGTTCTGGTCGCAGAGCTGAAGGCACCATAGGGAGGTACTTAGCTCGAAGCGGTGAAAAGTTTTTTTTTTTTGTAGGAGACCGTTTCGTAGAAAGAACGACGCAAGTGCGCGCTTGAATACCTTCGGGACCTCGGCGGTCCTGCCTTCCAGGTATTCTATTAGGGCCTTAAGTTCCGGGTCAGCCCTCTGTCGTTCAGCGAAGTCGTCGGTAGTTATCGTTCCTAAGAAAAAGTCGTCATCCAGGTCGTCGGGTAGCGGTTGGTCGACAGGCGCACGAGAGAGACAGTCGGCGTCGGAGTGTTTTTTGCCGGACTTGTAAATGACAGTAATGTCATATTCTTGAAGTCTCAAGCTCCACCGTGCGAGGCGACCTGAAGGGTCCTTCAAGGTGGCTAGCCAACACAATGCGTGGTGGTCGCTCACAACTTTGAAGGGCCTGCCGTAGAGGTAGGGGTGAAATTTCGACGTAGCCCAGATGATGGCGAGGCACTCCTTTTCTGTTGTGGAATAATTTGCTTCTGCTTTGGATAGCGATCGGCTGGCGTAACTAATAACCCTTTCAAGTCCGTCAGCCCTCTGCACAAGAACGGCGCCAAGACCTACGCTGCTTGCGTAAGTATGTATTTCTGTCTCGGCGAATTCGTCGAAATGGGCAAGTAACGGAGGCGTCTGGAGGCGATGTTTAAGCTCCTGGAAAGCGTGTTCCTGCGGCGTTTCCCACTTAAACACCACGTCGGCCTTGGTAAGGTTAGTGAGAGGATCGGCGATGCGAGCGAAGTTTTTCACGAACCGCCTGTAATAGGCACACAGGCCCAGAAATCGGCGCACGGCTTTCTTGTCAGTGGGCGGCGGGAAGTCAGCGATGGCGGCTGTTTTCCGTGGATCGGGACGAACTCCAGACTTGCTGATAACGTGCCCCAGAAACAACAGCTCCTCATACGCAAATCTGCACTTTTCTGGCTTCAGTGTGAGTCCGGAAGTCTTGATGGCTTGAAGTACAGCTTCAAGGTGCCGAAGATGCCCGTCGAAACTCGAGGAAAACACGACGACGTCGTCTAAGTACACAAGGCAAGTCTGCCACTTCAATCCTGCCAGTACTGTATCCATAACGCGTTGAAAGTTGCAGGTACTGAGCAAAGGCCGAAGGGCATCACCTTAAACTCGAAAAGGCCGTCCGGTGTTATAAACGCCGTCTTCTCTCGGTCTCTTTCGTCGACTTTAATTTGCCAATAGCCAGTCTTGAGGACCATTGACGAAAAGTATTGGCGTTATGGAGCCGATCAAGTGCGTCGTCTATTCGTGAGAGAGGATACACGTCCTTTCTTGTGATTTTGTTCAGGCGGCGATAATCGACGCAAAAACTTAGGGTCCCATCCTTTTTCTTCACTAACACCACGGGGGATGCCTATGGACTCTTAAACGGCTGGATAATGTCATCCCGCAGCATTTCATTAACTTGTCTCTTCATGGCCTCACGTTCTTGCGTCGAAACCCTGTACGGACTCTGACGGAGTGGTCTGGCATTTTCTTCGGTTATGATGCGATGTTTCGTAATATGGGTCTGCCGAATTTTCGATGACGACGAAAAGCAATCTTCGTATTGCAGGAGCAGGGGCTTGAGCTGTTCTTGCTTATCGTTCGGAAGTCTGGGATTGACGTCGAAAGCTATCGGAGGGGCTTGGTTCCTCTGAGAGGTTCCGCAGAATCGACGAGGGCGAAAGCACTGGTGGCTTCGACAATTTCTTCGATGTATGCGACCGTTGTTCCTTTGTTCACATGCTTGTACTCATTGCTGAAATTTGTGAGCATAACCATTGCTTTCCTCCCCACAGCTCTGCAATTCCTCTTGCGACGCAAATATTTCGGGTGACCAACAGATGCTGACTGCTTTCAATGACGCCTTCCAAGTCAGGTGATATAGGAGCGCCGACTGAAATAATGACGCTTGAGCGAGGCGGAATGGTGACTTGTTCTTCCAGCTCATTCAAGGCATGGTGTCCTGACGGCGTGCGCGGCGGTAGTGCTTCTTCTGTGGATAACGTTATCGACTTTGTTTTTAAGTTGATGACAGCACCATGGAGGCATAAGAAGTCCTTGCCAAGAATGACATCTCTCGAGCAACGCTGTAGGACTACGAAGTCTGTAGGATAAATACGGTCGTTAATGGTGACTCTCGCTGTGCAGATTCCTGCAGGCGTTACGAGATGACCTCCGGCTGTGCGGATTTCAGGGCCTCTCCAAGCTGTCCTAACTTTCTTTAGCTTTGCGGCGAACGACCCACTGATGACAGAATAGTCGGCTCCAGTATCGACGAGAGCGGTCACACAGTGGCCGTCGATAAGAACGTCGATGTCGCTAGTTCGCCGTCTCGCATTACAGTTAGGGCGTGGCGTCGGGTTACGGCTGCGTCGGCTTGTTCCGCTGCTTCCGTGTTGCGTCGTCAGGCCACCTTCGGTAAGTGAGCTTTTGCCGTCAGGGCTTTGCCTGGTTGGCATTGTGTTCGGAAAGCTCCGTCGCGGCGTCGTCGTCGTCGGAGGATCTTCGGTAGTTCGTCGCCAGCAACCGCACCTCCACCGGTTGCTGCCCTTAGTTTCCAGGATACGGGCTAGGGGACCGGCCCCGCGTTGGGCCGGAGTACTCCGGGGGTGCGGTGACATGCGGCGGCTGGGCGACGGCGAACGGGAAGGACTTCTGGTGTCCATTGAGTTCCTGTCAGGTAGTCGGCGATGTCACGTGGCCGTTCCCCTGGCTGCGGGCGTGGTGCATCGATGGCGAAGCCACGCAGTCCATCTGTCGGTACTGGCAACGGCGGTAAGTGTGCCCAGCCTCGCCGCAGTGGTAGCACAGTGGGCGGTGGTCAGGGGTCTGCCAAACGTCGGTTTTCCTCGGCGCACTGCGCTGGCCGCTGGAGAACGGTAGGTCGTCGGTGGGGGTGGTGGCGGCGGTGGTGTTTGGCGACGGAAGTGCGACGGGGCGGCGTTTTGGCGTGGACGGGGAGGAGCGTTGTGGCGCACTGCAGCGGCGTAGCTCATAGTTTCTGGCTCGGGCAGTGGTGTTTGGGGAATTCGAAGTGTTTGCCGAACTTCTTCTCGCACAATGTCGGCGATCAATCCACTTGATGGTGCGCCGAAGGCAACAGTTTGCGCAGCTCTTCCCGCACGATCGCTCTGATCGTTTCACGCAGGTTTTCGGAGTCACTGGCTTGAGCAGCTGCGCATTCTGGAGTCAGGCGACGATTATACTGTCTGGTGCGCATGTCAAGGGTTTTTTCGATGGTGGTCGCCTCGGATACAAATTCTTGGACGGTGTTCGGTGGATTCCTCATTAGTCCCGCAAAGAGCTCCTGTTTGACTCCTCGCATGAGGAAACGAACTTTCTTCTCCTCAGGCATGTCTGGGTCAGAGTGACGAAATAGGCGGGTCATCTCCTCTGTGAAAATTCCAACCTTCTCATTTGGTAGCTGAACCCGGGTCTCTAGTAGAGCAGCGGCCCTCTGTTTGCGAGCGACGCTCGCGAACGTTTGCAGGAATGCGCCGCAGAAAACATCCCACGTTCGGAGCGTGGACTCTCGATTTTCGAGCCAGGTCCTTGCGGTGTCTTCCAAATAGAAGACACACGGCGCAGCTTTTCGTCATGGTCCCAGTGGTTGAGGGCGGCCACACGGTCGTATATTTCTAGCCAGGACTCCGGGTCTTCGAACGATGACCCATGGAAGATTGGTGGTTCCCTGGGTTGATGCATGACCATCATGGACTGGGACGCTGCGGTTGTCATTGTCGCTGCAGTCGCTGTCATGGCCTTGGTCTTCCGCGCCTTGTCTTGTAGAAGCCCGTACTCCGGTGGTAGCCCTTGCTGTCGGTGGCTTTTTCGCTGCTCTTGGTTGGCGTCGGTGTCTTCTCCGCGACGTGGGCTGGGTTTACGGCTTGACGGGGGCGTCCGGTACATGAACGAAGCAGCACCTCCACCAGATGTCACGGAACAAAAACTTGGGAAATGAAACGTGGCAATATGGTGGTTTTGGGACGTTAAACCCCACATATCAATCATCAATCAAGATGTATCACACCCAACGAGTCCAACAACGAAACATAAAACGGGCGCACGCTTGGCGCCAACTTCTTGTAGGTTAGCTCTGTTGTGATAGGGGTATCAAGTGAGTGGCACATAACAACATATTTGGTTTCCAATGTGACTGAGTAGCGTTTAGTATGAGTGTATGCCAGTAGGAACGCAAATGAGTGCTATGCCTTGAAAAATCATGGCTAGTTGCTTCGACATAGGAAGCAGTATTCGGGCTCTCGCGAGGTGTGTCAGGAGCATGTTCGGGAGTATTAGCCACTCTGACCACATTAGACAACTATCGCTTGTGGCCAATGATAAAACAAACTTTTGAGGTAGCTGTTGTAGTTAATAGTGACAGAGAACTAAGGGAAATCTGGCTGAAAGGCAGAAGAGCAGCGCTTAATGGAGGAAGAAATGGGTCTAAGGTCACCATGTCGCAGCATGTTAAATAGCTCTTGAACGCTACAGCCGCACCTCTGTATCACGGTCGCGATTTCTATCGGGGGGAACGTTAGCGGGAAACGCGGTGTTACAGCGACGCGAGACGGGTGTGCGCTGGAAAAATGTACCTAATACGGTTGAAAGCTATGAGCAAGGCCGATGCGCTAAGGTCGCCACCTCGTGGCACTTGCACTGACAAAATCGCACTTATCTATCGTAATGCATTTTCCTATCAGTTTCATTCTCCATCTGGCAGCGGTGGTGCGGTAACCTGCGAGTATTGCTTGCAAAGCTATCGCAATTGTACAGATACAACGATGTGAAGGTTTGTCCAACGAAGAAGCCATTAAAGACTGTGGAGTGCCTGGCTCTTTGTGCTGTTGGACCCACGACGCTGTACAGCACGTGTAGGACCTCCCGGAGTCGAATGGTACACGAGGTTGCCACAACAACGGCCTCTGCAAGCTCTGACTGCGCCTGCACGCTTAGCAACAGAATCGATGGCGAATAACGTTCAGCCCATCGTGAGACGCAATCATTTGGCAATGATAGCAGCAACGGGCGAACATCGCTTCCTCTGCTATCACAATTTAGCAGGTCAGTTTATTTCTCCTAAATTACCAAGTAATGTAATGGGCCTGTACTGCTGCCGTCGTTCTACCGAAATTCCAATTTATTGCCGCATTGCTAGGTTCGTTGTCACCTTTCCTTTGTTCAAGCCATGTCCGACGCCTGCTATATTGCAAGATATAAGTCTGTATATCTTGTTTTCAGTGTACATGAGTATCATTTTGGAAAGTGTGCGCGAATAGCAAAGGATATGGTTGAAAGGATACTCCGAACTGCAAAGAAAACATGGGCATGTCAAAACTGCCAGACCTCAGCAAAAAGTGTGTGAAGCTACAGCTATGAAAGCTATACATTGATATAAAAGTTATTCTTGTACCTATTATTAGGAACTAGAAAGACTGCCATCTCTTCTGGCTCGAGTGTAAACTATGGAAGGGGTTGACGAGGGTATGTCTCTCAGTTTTGTGGAACTCACGAAAGCAGAAGTTGAGCGAAAAATTGAAATTAAAATGGTCAGAAAGCAGTACTGGAATTGGAAGAAACAAGTGGTGATGAGAGTCAGTCCGTCTTGGCGCGTTCTTAGAAAGAAATAAATGAAATCGAGTTTCTGAACAGGCAGTTTAATTTAGAAAGTCATAGAATGCCTTTAGCACGCGTGAACACTGCACATAACTTAAAATAAGTTTCAGACTTGCTGGAAACGCCTTATTTTTTTCGAGCAGCGCATTGCCTCAGTTCACAGGCGCCGCACACAGAAAGATAAGATACCACAGGTAATTGTGAGCTTCCAAAACCAAGTGTTCAGGCAATCATGAGTGAACAAAATAAACAAGCAATAAGATAGTCATCCGTGCATGCTCATCCTGGGAAACATGATTCACTCAACAGGAAGCTGCTTCAATCAACAAAAACCTGGACCAAAGCACGTGGGTTTATTTACGCATGGCATTCTCATGAAAGAGTTCGTTCGCGAAGGTCTCATGAGGCGAATGCAGTGCACGTGAATAGGCTCGAGGACCTTGATTGCTGATGGGCCCAGGTGATGTGCCCGACCAGTGCTATCTTACTGAAAAATAGTAATG
Organism: Rhipicephalus microplus; assembly: GCF_013339725.1. Lineage (NCBI taxonomy): Eukaryota > Metazoa > Arthropoda > Arachnida > Ixodida > Ixodidae > Rhipicephalus > Rhipicephalus microplus. The sequence goes on from NW_023612259.1 coordinate 10,312, forward strand.
ACGAATGAGCACAAGTTCACTCACCAGCTGATTTGTATAGACTGGAGTCTAATCTGAGACTAAATTGACTAAAATATGTGCCAAAATATAGGCAAGTGACGCAATGCAGGAAGAGGACGTAGACGAGGCAACAAGCGCAAGCACACGTAACCAAGTGATTTACTTTCAAAAGAACACAATATATGACAATAGACACAACCAGAGGGTTAGAAGCAAAAACGATCTTGCAAACAAACAAAAACAAATTCAATGTTGTGCAAGACGGTGCAAGGTACGCTGACACACCTACTGCCCAGAAAGTACATTATGAAATATAAGTGTGAACTATAAAAGGAGCGTTTGTAAAGCATCCCAAGTGACGGCGACGAAGTGGATAGCATGCCCGGTATCTGTGGTGCGAGAAGTCGTGGGTCGTACTCCCGTTGACGGTGCTTTTTTCTTTGCCATCTTGTAGTATGCATTTGTTAGACTTCATTACTGTGATGAAAGTACGTCACTGAACGCTTGGTGAATCCCGGAAAAAAAAAACGTTTGCGTTAAAGTTTGGGTGAGTGAGTATGAGAAAGTAATGTTGATCGGTCATTGCGAGTAACAGGTTTTCTCTCGAGGCGACAATTTTTTGCGTCGGCTGCACGACATAGGTGAAAGTTCTCGTCGTATAAATAAAGAAGGGCGGCTCTTGAGGATTCCATCTGTTTTCGTTCTGGCGTAGTCCCGAACCAATCAATGTATGGGCCAGAGACTTTCATAGGCACGTATGATTGATTCTCAGGCAATGCAGGAGAGCAATAGAAAAAAAAAAGAAAGCAACTTCGACCTTCCTGTAGTCGATCAGTATGAACAACCTTAAGGCGAAGCTTATGGGCTGACTGTCAGGCTATTCAGGCGCACTTCGCACACAGACAATGTTGCATTTGTATGCAGAAAAAAATGAACATAAATACAGTGAAGGGAAAACACTTTGGCTCTGAAACGTTTTTGTTAAGAAGTGCAACCTGACAAAATGCTACCTAGAATGTCTCGTAACATTTCTTATTGAAAGAGAGTGGTCGAACGTCTGTGATTGTGTAATGAATGATGTTTCTTTTTTTTACTCTTCTTCACCAGCAACTAGATTGCAGATTGCGTCGTTGTTAAGCCTATGTAATTAATATGTAATATGTAATAAGTGAAAGGATGAATCAATATGATAATCGCCTTTGAATGTCTTTAATCAGGCGTCCGACACCACCATGTTAACCAAGCGCCAGCAAAAATAAGTCACTCTAACAATCCAGCATTTTTTTCTTTTTTTTTAAATTGAGAAGGTATTTCTACGATCACACATGTTTGTTTGCTTAGGCGCACTTAAACTTGTATTCTCATCTCACATCCCTTCCAACAACATTGCATTTTTTCACAGTACAAAAATGTAGTATCTTCTGCTTCACGAAGAATTATAATTCATTAAAGATGTTGACTTTCCTTCATACGTGCATAACACAGCCAAATTCATAACTCTAGCTCTATGGCCATGTCGCCAGTGGAAGGATGCTGTGGACACCAAGGAAAAAGAAAGCATTCTTTTATTTTGGCTTTGTTATTTTCTTTGTCTCATTAGGCAGCTCTACGGCACAAAAACGTTAAGCCTAATAAATGGATCTGTTTTATTTTGTTGTGCAGTTCTATCAATAAAAAAAGCGCATAAGTGTAATGAAATTTGAATTTCAATGCACAATGCGAAATCAAGAGCCACATTGCATACATAACGTTAAACATAGGAGTAAAGCTAAAAATCGTTACGTCCATAAGAATTCATGAGAGTGATAGGAGACAACACACATTTCCACACAGAAATCATCACTAACACATTCACAGAAAAGTGCATATGCACGTCACACACGCAAGTACGCATGCGCAAACAGGGACATGTAATACACGCACGCGTGTGTGCCATCTGTTATTTATGTACCCTTATTTCGGCGATACTATAAAGTGAATCACAAAAGTTGAAGGACATATCAAAGCATTTCACAACCGTAACGTTTGTATATATAATGATGTAAGCGACGTTCATGCAACGACCGATGATCTGTCATGGCAGTGAAGTTACGTACTGCAAGTTCACCAAATTTGTCAAGTCAATACACTTTTAACTGCCTTTTACTGGCAATTATCTTGTTTTTCCAGAAAGAGCGAACAAGGTAAATTTAAACAGGTCGCGAAGGCTCGGACGAAAAGCTGTTCAGAAGCTATTGCCAGCGACTTCAGCATGGGTAGTTATGGGAGCTGCGATTGAAGTGTGACTATGTGTGGAAAGAACAAACAGTAATAGTCATAACCAGGTTTGATTAATGTTTAAGCATTCAATAGGTTTTAGAAATGAGATTTCTTTTTTCCATCAATATATGTAGTGTAATGAACAAAGAATATGTGATGGTCTTTAATGCGAAGCATTTTCAGCGAAATTCAGAGACTTTGAGCCTATCTATCTATCTATCTACTATCTATCTATCTATCTATCTCTATCTATCTATCTCTCTATCTATCTATCTATCTATCTATCTATCTATCTATCTATCTATCTAGCCAGCCTCCTATGACCTTTAGCTCTCCAGGCCGTTTCAATAATGACATGTATAAAAAAAATTGCTATGTCATATCTGACTGTATGACTAGCATACATGACTAGACGTACTATGAAAACTACGGCATGTATCTCATGAATGTCATTATTTTCATTTCATAGTTTTGCAACATTACGGTGGTTTCGTTACACAGCAAACTGCAAAATAGGTATGGTATGATGTCACTGCATTGCGAACACAAACTACAGACCCTAACGTGGAAATCATGATATGTGTCATATAACAGCATGACTAAATGCCACACTAATGATGTGCTCGTGGCCGTTTCGCTAGGTTCACCTATATCAAGTTTGGCATAACGTGACGCAAATAGACGATGGAGATAAATGACACGTCCAAACATGATCATCGTCAGATTCGTGTCATATAAGCACATGATAACATGCCACACTTACGAAGTACTCGTGGTCGTTTTGCTAGGTTCACGTGTACAAATTTTGGTGTTACGGACGTCAATGAATGACGAAGGTATATGACTGGGCGCAAATATGATAATCTTGACATGCGTGTAAGACATGACGACATGCTACGCTCATAGTGCACTCACAGCCGTTTCGCTAGCTTCACATATACCAAATTTTGTATCACGTGACGTGAGTAGGCGACGAAGGTAAATGACACATTCAAACAAGATATCAAGACATGCGGGTATATGTAAAACATGGCTACGTGCTACGCTCATAGCGTGCTCGCGGAAGCTTCGATAGTTCTACATATACCATACTGTGATTACGTGATGTGACTGGACGACGAAGGTAATGACACGTCCATACATAATAATCAAATATGCGTGTCATGTAAAACATGACTACATGCTACGCTCTTAGCGTGCTCGTGGCCGCTTCGCTAGTTCTACGTATACTAAACTGGGTATTGCGCGATGTTATTGGACGAAGAAGGAAAATGACATGTCCAACATGATATTATGCGTGTATGTAGAACATGACTAGATGCTACGCTTATAGCATGCTCACGACCATTTCGCTAGTTGTGCATATACCAAACTGGGTACTACGTGATGTGATTGGACGACGAAGGGAAATGACCCGTCAAAACATAATAATCATGATATGAGTGTCATGTGAAACATGACTACATGCTACGCTGATAGCGCGCTCACGACCGTTTGCTAGCTCAACACATACAATATTTGTTATCACGTGAGGTGAGTAGACGATGAAGATTTGTTACGTCCAAACATTATAATCATAGCATGCGCGTCATTAAAAACATGACTACATGCTACGCTCATAGCACGCTTGCGGCCGTTTGGCTAGCTCCACATATACCAAATTTGTTATCACGTAACGTGAATAGACGACGAAAGCAAATCACAAGTCCAAACTTGATAATCGGGACATCAAAGTCTCGTACAGTAAAATTTACGTTCACCTCGCAACGTTGTGCTGATTTTAACGTGACATATGAATTTTCCTCATTCGTGCATCGCATATCGTCGATTCCTACTGTACGTGGGATCTGCCAATTTTTCATTATTAAGAAATATCTTTTTTTTCTAGCGCCGTCTGCCCATTCTATTATTACTCAGTGCAGCCCTTGCACTACATGGGTACACATGGCCAGCCCCTCATCACATTCGTCCGCGAAGACACACAAAATCACGTGTTTTAGTGTTCTGCGCTTGCTTGCGTTCTCTGTTGTGCGCCGAATTGTTAGGTGTGCTTTATCGTTGGTGAACGTCTTCAGTGCAGTGTCCAATGGGCAGCAAAACGATGTGAATTAGATTTAGCGCCGAGTGCTTTCGTCGGTTGCTGCGGAAACGATGTGCTGTGTGGGGTGCGGTATGAACAAACGTATGCGTTGTAACCCAGGTCTTCTGGATAAAAAACAAGGACAATGGTTCAGAAGGCACTGCCCGTTGGACCTTCAACCATCAATATTCCTGCAGCCCATTTTCCTGCTTGAGCATGCAGTGCCTACTATTCGCGTTATCGGTGAGCACATTGCCAAGTTATCTATCACGGTAGAATTCGCTTGACTTCATTCGCGTACGTAGCGGTGCTTTATCGGAAAACAATGCGAAGAAAAAGAAAACGTAACGCAACAATTGTCCGCAGATTTTCTTCTTGTTATTACCATTCTTATTTATTTATCTGTTTTATTTTTCAACACAGCAATGTTCAAAAAGAATGCAAGCAGAGTTGGTATACTTTTGTTAAATTTACAAACTCGCAACAGAAAAAAGAGAAAATGGAAAGTATGAACAGGCTTTGAGAAGATGAAAAAAAAACTAAAAAACGACAATGTGAAATAAACCGGTTCGAGGGCATTTAATAGAATTAAATAATCACTGAATTCAAGATTTTGTGCAGGGTAATAAATTTGAGGTTTTGTGGCCACTGAATAAAACTAAGACATGTTGATTTTAGCGTCACTAGGCGTCATTTCTTCCTGTTAAAACAGAAAAACCATGCCAAGAACCGGCGGATGCGTGAAATAAATGAACCACGCTCCAGATATCTTGTGTATACGCTTTATACGCTCTTGATTGCCTTAACCCATCGGCTGAAAATTCCACGAATGGCGAATAAAAGTTCAAGAATAAGTTTTTTTGTAAAACCGAGACAAAGTCAATGGTAGTACACTTAAACATCCCTATTTAGTCATGAGTCCACATTAGATTAGCTGGCGTTGACTTGAAACGCACTCGTGGATGACTCGCCAGCGATCACCATAGCGCGAGTCATTCGCGACCAGGGGCCTATCAAAAGCGATTTGAAATGAAATTTCGCGCTAATTCACACATAATGACGTCACTTGTTTATCAGATATTGCGTCACATTCCCTTATTTTTGTTCCACCGAATGTGTTCCCTCCTCAAAGAGATTGCGCTAAGCCCCATGAACAGCTGATCAGCCACCATTTTCTGAACGTACGGGCTTCTATGGAGCCTTCGCTACCAGTCTATAATTACCTTGGAAAGAACGTGCTCTTAGGCTTTGGAGTAGGAAGCGGCCATTTCCCACTGTGACAATATCGTTTGGCCGTTTGACTGCAAGTGGCAAGGGCTCTTAGGGAATGCCGCATGGCCGCCGTCATCGACCAAAGCTGAAGCCGACCAGCCTGAGCTCTCTTGCTTTACGAGATATTCTTTCGTTGTCCCTGTCCCACTGTCAATTCTTTTCTGCCCGAGCTAGACTAGTTGTTGTCGAGCTAATTAACATTAAATGGTGTATATAGCGCAACGTTCGAAGAGAAAACACAAAAAGTAGGGGTAAACAACAGACGTGAGACTGTTTGTTTGAACGAACGAGAATCATATTTCAAAATCTGCACACGTTTGCATTATGATAAAAAGTGGTCACACTCGCTTATCAAGGAGCTGCATCTCTTTTTGGAAAAAGCGATGCAGGCGTATCACTGACAAGGATTAACGAAGGAGGCACGAGCTGTACCAGTAATACACCTTTTTTCACTTTTCGAAAAGGAGATGCAGCTCTTTGATATTCCAGTGTGACCACTTCTCGCTGATACTGACGCAGACATGCGCAGATGTTATGATGTGGTGGCTTGTTCTTTAAAACTAACAGTTCAAGTTTGCGCTGACCTTTTTGCTCCCTTCTAATTATTTTCCCTGACCTTCCTTTTGTTAAGTTTGCCTTATTATGTACCCCTTAGAAAGCTGGCTGTTGAGAAGAATTTCGAAGGAGTGATGGGGATTTGGTTAATGATGAGAACTCGGACCAATGACTCAACAGGACTTGTCTAGTTTTTTCTAAGTCTGTATACGCTCGTTTGCTTTGTCCTGCCACAAAAGCAAGTTGCTGTCTCCATTGTTCGTCTGCAATAGCCAAAGGACAAACTTGCCGCTTGGTGTCAGTTTAGTACTTTGACAATCTAAAATGTAAAAAAAAATCGCGATAAATAATTAGACAAGAAAGCAATCCGAACTAGGAAAGAACTTCAACATACCTTTTTTTTTATTTTCATACTAATGAATGCCATCCTCATTGCTCAGCAATGATATCTTGCCCGGGCACTTATACGACATGACATGGAAGCTAAGCTCTCACAGATAAATGTACCAGTATTACAAACATTAAAAAAACTTGCATTCGAATATTCCAGCACGCTGTCCGACTTAACCATCTTTTTTTATGGCTTGCATCACCACTAATAAGCTTCAGAACTTATGTCGTACTTCAAATCTCTACCGAACCTTATTTTCAACTTTCTGTTATAATCTGCATGCCTTGGAATGAAGAAAATCTAGGTTGCTCCCGTTTTCACAGAGCAAAGCATTAAATCCCCGGGGGTTATATTTCTGTGTATGCTGTTTCATGCAAGAAATTTAAATTTATGGCATGCTTAGTCACTGTATTCAATTATTATCGCTCTGAGGATTATTTCTTATGACGTGAGGTAGATTAAATATGTAATCTTACTTATTCTGGGGTGCTATTATGTCCAGTTCTCTTTCCGAATGATGGTTAATAAGCTAGAACAGTGGGTTATCACGTTTTATTTTTGCGCTCCCCCAACGCTTATTGCACAAAAATGATCATTTGTAATACTGGTATGATTGTAGTGCATTGTTATTTGTTGAGTTCCGTCACCGCTTGGTGCTTTAGAAATAGAGAGCTTAACTGCTACAATTGAAACATTTTGCACTTGTTTTATTTTCTCTGGGGTTTGAGAATTTCATAGAAATGAGCAGACACTTTTAAACTCGAAGCATTTCTTAGCAAACTTCAGCGACTTTGGCCGTATCTATCTATCTATCTATCTATCTATCTATCTATCTATCTATCTATCTATCTATCTATCTATCTATCTATCTATCTATCTCATCTATCTATCTATCTATCTATCTATCTATCTATCTATCTATCTATCTATCTATCTGATGATATCTACACCGAAATTGGTATACCATAACTCACTAGTCAACATGAATATAATGATGTCATGATTTAAATTTCATGATCTTGCTTCTCTTGCGGTGGTTTTCCTCACATGTCATAGTGCATAGCTGGTATGATATGACATGACTGCATGGCGAACATAAGTGACAAAACCTGACGTGGGGATCGTGACGTGCATATCATGTAAGTCAGGACTAAACGCCACATTCATGGTTCGCTCGTGTTAATTTCGCCAGCAATATATGTATATATACCCATTTTGTACTACGGGATGTGAGCGGATGACTAAAATAAATGACAAGTACAAACAAGATAATCATAATATGCGTGCCACTTAAGATAACACGCTCATGATGCGCTCACGACCGTTTCGCTAGCTTCACATATACCAAATTTGGTATTAAGTGACGTCAATGGTATACGAAGTAAAATGACACATTCAAACATGATAGTCATGGCATGCGTGTTGTGTAAAACATTAATACTTGGTACGCTCGTAGCGCGCTTGTGGCCGCTTCGCTTGCTCTACATATTCAAAATTTTGTATTGCATGATGCGAATACACAACGAAGGTAAATGACACGTTTGAACATGATAATCGTAATACGCGTGTCATGTAAAACGCGACTACAGGCTACTCTTCTAGCGTGCTCACGGCCGCTTCTCTAGCTTCAAGTATACCAAGTTTGGTTTACGTGACGTGAATGAACGATGAACACAAATACCACGTGCTGCCTTGTGCCTTGGTGCCTTTTTCCTTGCTGCCTTTTCGCTGCAGGTTAGTGGTTGAACATTGTAGCTTTTTTTTTCGTTGTCGCTGCCAAGCTTGTGAAATTTGTGACTTAATTTTTTTGTAACGGACGCGTAAGCGCACACTGTTGTTGTTGAACTATGGCAAAGGAACTGTTCAAGCTTAAAAAGAACTACGGGCGGAATTCAAACAAGAGCTTGCAAAGTATAAAGACATGATAGAACGGGATCTTTGAACAGGAATTCGAGAATTGAGAACTGAGCAGCGAAATATGACTAACAGCATTGAATTTGCTCACCAAACAGTTGAGGAACTGAAGCAAAAGCTGAGCACTGCGGTCTCGGTAAATGTTGAACAAGAAAACAAAATGAGCTTCTTCGGGCTAAGTGCACAGCTTTGGAGTCTAGAAGTGCTGACATGGAAAGGCGACTTCTGCTTTCCGAGCAGTACTCTCGCAATGTCAATCTAAAAATTCAGGGCGTTGCTAGACAAAAAAATGAAAGCGTGCCGCATATCCTGTCAATGATCGTAAATGCCATTAATGAGCCAATCAGAGAAGCCGACATAGAATCTTGTCACAGGGTCCTACGCGAAACCCTGAGCGATCCAACATCGTTGTACAATTCAAATCAAAAGCGAAGTGTGCAACTCTGAGGAAAGCAAAGAAGGATCGACTAACAAACAAAGACGTGGGACTAGATATCTCGACACCGATCTACATCAATGAGCACCTTTGCCCGACATTGAAACGGCTACTTGGAATGGCAATAAGAAAAAAACATGAATGCAACTGGAAATCTATGTGGACAGCGAATGGCAAGATTTTCGCGAGGCAGAGCGAGCTTTCAGCTGTAATTCGGATTCATGATGAAAGTTCTTTATCTAAGATAACTTCTAGTTCGTAAGGGCTCACTATTTGGTCCAAGAAAGATGGCATACCACGAGTTCGTATTGTATTGCCTCATTTGCTTAGTGCTCAAAACAGATTCCATTCGACTGTGTTGCATTTCAATGCTCGATCTGCAGAGTTTAAGAGTGACGTCATACACTACCTTCTCAATGATTTCCATTTCAAGGTTCAAGTCATCATGATGACTGAAACATGGTATGGCAGTGCAAGCTGCTGCAGAAGTTTAATGGATATGAGGCATTTTTCCTTGACCGTCGTAACAGGCGTGGTGAAGGCGTTTCTATTCACGTAGACGGTCGCTGGAAGTATAATTTAGTATCGAGTTTCTGTGTCACGTGTGAGGACTACGAAGTATTGGCACTCAGGTACAATTCAGACATGATAGCTGCTGTGTATCGCCCTCCAGGGGGCAATATTTTGAGATTTCAAAGCTTTTTGATAAATTTCTGCATTACGTATCGTCCAATATTTTTACACTGGATGTGGTGGCAATTTCCATATCAATATCTTGAATTATAACCCTATTACCACGGATTTTTGAACATACTTCATTGTGCCGGATTTAGGAATGTAATTTCCAAAGCAACACGTGTTACACCATTATCTCTCTCGTGCCTTGACTTATTAATAACAAATATCGAAGCCAGTGTATTTCAGTGTGGAACAGTTTCATCAGATATAATGATCATTGCCCGGTATTTATGCGTTATTCCCACAAGCCAATATTAAGGAGATGTATCGTGAACCGTACACAATACAAACTGTTACAAATCATAGTTTGAAATACTTTAAGAAGGATATTAGTGAACATGATTGGTCTTTTCTTTTCAACTTAACTTCTGCAGACGAAGCCTATCGAAAATTTCTTGCTGTCTTTGTACATATATACGTAAAACACTTCCCATTCAAGCAAGTTAAACTATAGAAAAAAATACGTAAACCATGGGTGACCCCCTCTCTTGCTAGTATGATACGACTTAAGAATAACTTTACAACTTATTCTTGAAATCAAGAGTACTGACAGATTTGGCAGAGTTTAAAAAACACGTAACAAGCTGAATCGAGAGCTTAAGCGAGCTAAGGTAACTTACTACAAGAAAATGTTTGTTGAAAACGCCCAGCAATCACCTGACGTTGTTTGGCGCTTAATTATGATGTGCTTGGTCGCGGTAAGCGGGACTCCGCACCAGCTAAGATTACCGTTGACAATGTCGAGCTCGCTGATAAAGAACTTGCGGATCACTTGAATAATCATTTTGTCAATGGGGTGTATCAGCAAACGTGCCTTTGCAGGCAGACTCTTTCAGGGCTACACCAGGAAATAAACGCCCCGACAGTATTTTTCTAGCACCAACGGATGAACGAAAATTTACACGACATTCATGAACTTAAAGAACAGTAAGGCACTAGACATTGACAACATTCAATAAAACCTATAAAATATGTCTTAGATTGCATTACTCCTGCGCTCAGCCACATTTTTAATTTGATACTTGAGTCGGGTGTTTTTTCAGAAGATATGAAAAGAAGCAGAGTGACTGTGTTGTTCAAGGGTGGTGACAGTAACCTGGTGACTAATTATAGACCTATATCTATTATTCCTGTGTTTTCTAAGGGATTAGAAAAGGAATCTCTATGCGTATATCTGCCTTCTTCTGCTCCAGAAATATAATCACTCACTGTCAGTTTGGTTTTAGGAAAGGAAGGTCAACGGAGACGGCCCTATTAACACTTAATGAAATGATACTGCAAAATTTTGAACGAAATCTTTTCACGTTAGCTGTTTTTCTTGATTTCACCAAGGCTTTCGGTTGCATTAATCATACCATTTTACTGCTTAAGCTAGAATCATACGAAATCCGTGGCACGTCACTTCAGTTGATAAAGTCATACTTGCAAAATAGACAGCAATGCGTTCAGTTAAGCACTCATACGTCATCATATTTACTTGTTCTAAATGGTGTGCCCCCCAGAAGCGTACTGGGGCCGCTATTATTTAATGCTTACATAAATGACATCGTGGATATTGATCCCAGTGTGAGCTTTGTTATATATGCTGATTACACGAACTTACTTTCTTCAGGCCCTGACGCAAATGAGCTAAGTATCCGGTGTAATAAGCTATTGAACAAGCTTTTCTTGTGGTCTAGCAAAACTTTATTGAAATTAATCCACTGAAAACAAAGCCATCGTATTCTGAGCTAAAAACAAAATATTTTCATCAACACAAGCGTCAGCTTACGCAGGTGAAGACATTCGTTTTGTGGATGAACATAAAATTCTTGGCGTCACGTTCTCATCAAACCTCAGCTGGAACCAACACGTCGTTGACATCTGCAAAAAAGCCTCTAGTGTACTTGGTGTGCTAGCTCGTTGTAGATATATCTTACCCGAAAGGTGAAACTGCAAATATACGATGCTCTTTTTCTTTCGCACATAAATTACTGCAGTTTGGTGTGGGCAACCACGACAAAAGCTGACATAATGAAACTTTAGACCGGGCAGAAACAATTATTAGACATGTCGCTAATTTAGATTATTTGTCATCACACAGCTTGTGTGTCGGGACTATGGTACTATTAAGTGGAATATATGTATATCTTTCGCATTCTGCGATCCTGCTATTTCCCTTCCATATCGTTGAAACAATTCATTAAAAATACCGCATGTCTAACTGCAAAAAATGTTTTGTTAGGAACAAGAAGCAGTGATGTTTGGATTGTTCCGAGGTTGTGCAATAATTACAAATCTCAAACAATGCAATACAATTTACGAATGATTCTCATAAATACAGTCACGTAAACAGTTTCTCATTAAAAGAACTACGATCCTTTTTTGTAAGTATAGGCTAACTTTTTCACGTTGTAAATTGTGCTGTCTGTACGATAGTAATTTTCATTTTCTTTCAGTGTGTGCATCCTGCTGTACCGTACTGGTATAATATAAATCTGTCGATAAAATTTGTTTGTCTGACATGTGATGTTACATTGTATGATGCAGCACTACACAAGGAGCAAATGTATATATTCTTGTCTGATATTTTATCATTTATTTAGTTTGATTATGTATTTTGGCAAAAAATGGTGTTATGGTTGCTGTTTGCTTTTGTTTCTTTCTTTTTTTTTCTCGCGTCCATGTAATCTTCTGTGCCATGCAGGTATCAGGAGTTTCGTAGGAATGTATAGATTGTTTTTATTCACGTATTTGGTATGGTAATGTTAGCTTATGGTCTTTATGGTTATACACATCTTTGTCATTGTCCCACCTGCTTGTATAGGGTTCACTGGCCTCGTCAGGCTGTCCTAACCAGCTTTAGCAGTGAACCTCTCCAGAACCTGTTCCTTCCTGGGAAATAAAAATGATTGTAAAAAAAGAATATATTCGTGACATGAAAGTGATCTAGAGCATAATTCCACGTTCATTTCGTGACGTTGTGCTGATTTTAAAATACATATCAACGTTCCTCATCCTGTGCTTCGCATAACAATGATTCCCACTGGACGGGAATCTGGATGTTTTCTTTGTCACAAAAATTACTATTAGCTTCCCGGTTCCCTACCAGAGCCGTTCACGACTGGCGGTTGTCAAAAATAATACACCAACGCAGCTGTTATTGTGTCATGCCGTATACATGGTTTGTCTCGAAGTGCTAGCTCGAAGAGAAAAACATGAAACTACTAAGTTGATTTAGCCACCTCAACCTGTGCACACCCGTTTACACAAGTAAAACACTAAATATTAACGCCTCCCATGCGTCGTAGTGAATAGCCCAATTACTTATTACATGCTATAGAACAAAAGTAATAAAAGCATTTGAACAAGGAAAATAGTTAATCGGTGAAGGGTTTTTTCAAAAGCCCTTTGAAGATGAAATTAATTATTGTATAATTCACGTATATCTAAATATTTTATAAATTGAAAACAAAGAAGCTCCTGTAATAAAAAATAACGATGTCAAAGCCCTGTATCAACTATACCTTCAGGGTGTTATTCCTGGAACTATTTCTCTAATAAATTCATAACTTTCACAAGGAAGACCTACTCCAGATGGTTTGTATTGCCCTAGAGGCCACTACCTAATGCAAGGCTCATCACTGTGTATGTATTGTTTTAAATTTGACTAATCGAAATTTTATTGTTTGATACTGTGTATGTGCGAGATACTCTGCGGGTGTATTAGATACTGTGTGGATGGTGTAGACACTATCGTAGGTGTAAGCCAGTTATCGTGACCCAAACGCTGTCGAAAAAAAAAAACAACGAAAAAACGACCCCATCATCACCTACAACTTGACTTACAATAACGACGATGGTGACAATGAAGACTATGTTAAGTGAATAATACTCAAGTTCTGAACATTCGTCTTCTTAATTTTCGAAGAGCACGAAGAATACTACATACTGAGGCTATTTCTTTATTAAAGTGCAGAATGAACTCATCCCTTGCGAGTTAACTCTTACCTTTAGTGAAATGTATGCAAGGACTTTGCAAGAAGACGGGTCTGTAAATCAGTCCGTGAAAACGCAGCAATGTTAGGTAGGCCAGCTAGAAGAAGTCGGGTTGTTTCAAAAGCGGGTTGCTTTCTTGGGAAGTTGCCATGTTCAGTCGTCTAAAGCCCTTAAAAAGGTGGACAAACTTATTATTATTCTATTTCTTTTTTTTTACTATTCAGCTGCTTTTATTTTTCGTAAGTTCAATCCCTTCGCGACAGCGTTCAGTATCGTGATGTACGTCATTTAAAACAAAGCAAGCACTTGCCTCGTTCTTCTACTTGATCGCAGAGTGTGGCCGTGCGGGGTGAATGGACGATGTAATAGAACTCTTTACTATTCTTGTTCTTTAAAATTGCCAGGAATTAAGTATGGAATCAAACTGGTGGTGCACTTGAAGGTAAATATTGGCGATTATTAAGGGTTTTCGTCTTTTTTTGCGTTTAACGCAGTTTGCGTTCTCCGAAGCTGAAGCTATAAGAAATAATATTAGTATCCTCGGTGAAAACGTTTCTTCGCAGTCCTGTGGAAAATAGATAACCGAAGCGCAGATCGGCTACCATGCAAAAAAATGACACTTAAGTTAACCGATAATTTTCTTCTCGTTGCTTTGCTGAAATAAGTGCCAATTTCTATATTATGGCACTCAGGTAGTATGATAAGTCATAGGTAAAATACAGGTAGTGTTCACTTTGCCAGAATGCTTTCCTTTTCTTTGCATTTCATGGAAGGCTACACCATTCCAGCACGCCAGTTATCCAAGAAACACGGCGTCTCTGATGTACTCGGTCAGCGAGCGGCCGGTGCAGCAACACACTGTTTAGTTCTCCAAGAAAAAATTTAAACTGGTAATGTTGGCCATAGGCGTAACAACCAGAAGGCAAGGGGGGCGCTAACCACCCCACCCCGACAGAGAGAAGTTGGGGGGGCTGAGCCCCTTCACTTTTGACAGTGGTCACTCTTAGCTGCATGCTGGAGGAACGAACAAGCAAGTTGCAGTTTTTCATCACAATAGTAATTACGCAAGTACGTGCCTACTGTAGAATGAAATTGTTACGAGGCTATGTTACAACATAGTGAAATTTCGCCAACATTGCCGCTGTAAAACTTTTGCTTGTAGGTATTATATATTATATATATATATATATATATATATATATTATATATATATATATATATATATATATTGGAGGGAACTATGTGAACGACGACGAAGCTGCAAGAAACGACAAGCCACGGCGTTTGTGCACACGCGCGACCCGAACTTGCGCTTGTTTTGTATTTTGGGCCTGTTGACGTTCCTCGCTCTTCTGGCGTTCCTCGGCCTTCCAGTAGGTCTGTACGTAATAAACTACGTGACATCTGGTGGAGGTGTGGACTTCCGTACAAACCTGGAACTTTGCTCCCGTAAGCTTCCCCCTCTACGTGACACGAACATGGCCTCCGAGACGCCTCACCAGGTGGGGCCTTCGACCGTCCATGTCACTTGCGGCGCCGTGTATCCTCAACAGACTCCTATCTTCACGGGCTCTACTGAGCTGGACGTCGAAGATTGGTTGGCGAGGTACGACAAAGTCGGCGCAAGTAACAAATGGAACGACCCAAGTAAGCTGGGCTACGTCACGTTCTACCTTGCGGACACCACGCAACTGTGGTTTAATAATCACGTAGCTGACATTTCTACGTGGTCTCATTACAGACTGCTATTACGGACGTTTGGACGACCTGCCGCACGCAAGCTTCAAGCCGAGCACCGTTACGTCACCGTGCGCAGGAACCAGGCGAGACCTACATGGGCTACATTCAAGATGTGTTGCATCTATGTAATGGTTGTGTTGCACCGCGTCAACTCTACCATGCCTGAGAAAGAAAAAATCAGGCACATTTTGAAAGGCATTGACGATGGCGCCTTTGAGATGTTGCTTCCAAGAAATCCCTCCACAATCGCTTTGCTCGTTCCCCTCTGTCAGAGCTTCGATGAATCGAGTAGGCAGCACGCAATTGCTCGTCAAGCCCTCACGACGCCAGACACGCTCGCAAGCTTGCACCTAGCTGCCCATACTACCGATCAGCAGCCGCTGCTTTCGACAATCAAGAACTTCGTCCGCGAAGAGGCAGCGCGCCAGCTGTCACTGCTGCCACTGACACATGAGCCCGCGCAAGCTTTGGCACCGGACCTCCAACACGCCATTCGGACCCAAGTCATTGAGGCCCTTCCACTGATTCATCAGCAACCACCTGTCACTTCGCCTCTCACGTACGCCGCCGTCGCTGCTCGGCCTACGCAACAGCGTATGCCGTATGCTCAACCTGCCACGCCGCCCTATGTTGTGCCTACAACCCCAATTGCTGCGCCATATCCCTACGCGAGATCTTCAGCTCTATTTTACCGTCGCTCAGACGCTTGGAGGACGCCGGATAATAGGCCATCTGTTTCGCCTGTAGTATCGCTGGACACGTCGCCCGCCACTGTCGCCGAGATCCTCCTCCAGTTGACACCGTGGGCAGGCCAATTTCGTCGTCATCTAGGACGCCATCAAGGTACAACACTGACGGTCATCGACCCTACGCAAACCATCGGTCACCATCGCCCCAACGACGCTCCCTGTCACCTATGCGTCACCGACCTGCTACGGAAGAGGGAAACTGATCGCTGCAGCTCCCGAGGCAACAGCTGCATACAATTCGAACTGCTTAAGGCCCATCTTTCTAGCCTCAAAACGTTATCGACGTCAATGTTGAGGGTACCGCCGCACAAGCGCTTACCCACACAGGGGCCGCCGTTTCCATAATCTGTGAGCCTTATGCCGCAAGTTGAAAAAGGTGACGACGCCTCTCTCGGGCCTGATGCTCCGCGCGGCCAACTCGCAGTGCATAGTATGCCATTAACTTTGTGTGCTGGTATCGTGCTCCCACGAAGTCATTCTTAGATGGGACTTTCTTTCGCGTCATCGGGCCATCATAGATTGCTCACGTGCAGAAGTTGCCCTTACACCGCTGCCAACCTCTTGTTTGGTGGATTCTCTTTCTGTAGCTTACCAACTTGTCGTTGTTGCAGACACGGAAATAGCACCGAGAACATCCCCCTTGTAGCCTGACCTGTACGGCCGCTCCCGCCGGAACTGTTTTGTTCACTCCGTCTGACGTATTTACCGCCACCGTAGCCTACCTGCCCTTTGCCATACTCTTCGTGGAATCCGGTGCTACCACCATGCTTGTTGCGAACTCTCTATCGTCGCCAGTTACCTTACTTCGCAGAAAATGTTTGGGTAACATACAAGACGTTGAGCTCTTGCGCCCTCTGGAGTTTGCCGAACACCCACCTCACCTCCAGCTCAATGCTATGACGCCACCTGTGGACACACAGCCCGCGTCAGACCCATTCTAGCCCTCTGTTGCCGCTGAGCTATCGCCGACACAAAGACGCGAACTCTTGTCCCTTCTTCGAGAGTTCCGTTCTGCCTTCGATTGCGATCAACCATCTTTGGGTCGCACAGCGAACATCACGCACCACATGGACACCGGTACTCATGCTGCCTTAAGCCAACGACCATATCGAGTTTCAGCGGAAGAGCGCCGTATTATCAACAAACGATTCGACGATATTCTCAGCGTGGTGTCATCCAGCCATCGCAGAGCCCTTGGTCGTCCCCTGTTGTACTTGTGCGCAAAAAGGATGGTCTATCCCATTCTGCGTCGACTACCGCAGGCTCAGTAACATAACTCGGAAGGATGTGTACCCGTTGCCACGCATCGACGACGCTCTCGATTGCTTGCAAGGAGCAGAATATTATGCTCTTTTAGATTTACGCTCAGGATATTGGCAAGTTTCAATGGCTGATCCTGACCGATCGAAGACTGCATTTGTAACTCCTGATGGGTTGTATGAGTTTAACGTCATGCCGTTTGGACTCTGCAACGCCGCAGCTACCTTCGAACGGATGATGGACACCATCCTTCGCAGCTACAAGTGGAACACGTGTCTCTGCTACCTAGACGACATCGTCAATTTTTTTTTCGCGACTTTTCGACTCTCCTTGTTCATCTTCGTGCTGTTCTCACGTGTCTCACCTCTGCTGGCCTTCAACTTAACATCAAGAAGTGCCATTTTGCCGCACGTCAGCTCACTATACTGGTTCACGTCGTCTGCAAAGAGGATGTTCTCCCGGACGGCGAAACTCTGCACCGTGGCCGACTATCCGAAGCCTGATTTCATTAAGACGCTTCAAAGTTTTATCGGCCTGTGCTCATATTTTCGTCGATTTGTGCGCAACTTCTTTTCCATCATCGCGCCTCTTACCAACCTGTTGACAACTTCCAAAGGCATTTCTGCTTCGTCAAAAGAGTGCGACGAATCCTTCACCACGTTTGACGGCTATTATTATCACCTCCGATACTACTTCACTTTGACCCCAATGCGCCTACGGAGGTCCACACCGACGCCAGTGGTGTCGGTCTTGTTGCTGTATTGGCTCAACAGGAACCAGGATACCAAGAAAACATGGTCGCTTACGCGAGTCGAACCCTCAAGAAAGCCGAGTGTAATTATTACGTCAATGAGAAAGAGTGCCTCGCAATTGTCTGGGCTTGACGAAGTTCCACCGATACCTTTATGGTCGCCCTTTCGAAGTCGTCACGGACTACCACGCTCTGTGCTGGCTATCATCACTCAAAGACCCGTAGGGGCACCTTGGTCGTTGGGCGGTTCACCTACAGGAATACGACATTCGTTTAGTATACCGATCCGGCCGCAAGCACTTCGACACTGATGCGCTATCCTGCTTGCCGATACCGGCTGACCCAACCTCCTCATCACATTCTTGTGTTGGGTCAGCCAACAACGCAAAGATGTGTGGATTTCCCAACTCCTCGCTTTTCTGACTGATCCGTTAGCTAATTCGGACTCAAAAACTATCCGCCGTCAAGCCACACATTTTGCTATTTGAGACAACCTCCTCTATCGGCGGAATTACACGTCTGAAGGTCGGATGTGGCTGTTAGTGATAGCCAACCACATGCGCTCGGAAATCTGTACTGCTTTCAACAACGACCCGCAAAGCGCTCACGCCGGCGCTCTCAAAACGTACAACCGTCTACGTCAGCGGTACTACTGGCGCGGCATGTACACATTTGTTAGAAAGTACGTTCGTGCTTGTACTGCGTGCCAGCGACGTAAAGCACCCCTCAACGCCCTGCCCGTACACTTAAGCCTCTGCCTTGTCCAGCGCGTCCATTTGACCGCGTCGGTATCGACTTATACAGACCACTTCCCACGTCGTCTTCTGGAAATATGGATAATTGTCGGCGTGGACCACCTCACGCGTTACGCGGACACGGCAGCACTACCCGCAGCAACCGCGAGGGAAGTTGTGTTTTTCATTTTGCGCAACTCTGTTTTTCGCCTGGTGCTCCCCGCGAACTTTTGAGCGACCGGGGGCGTGTTTTCTTTTCTGACGCCATTCAAGCCTTGCTCGGTCAGTGCAACATGGTTCATCGCATGACGACCGCATATCACCCGCAGACGAATGGCCTCAAGAACGATCTAATCGTACTCTCCGTGATATGTTGACGATGTACACAGCTTCAGACCAGACCAATTAGGACACTGTCCTTCCATTCGTCACGTATGCGTATAACACCGCTACGCACGCAACAAGAGGGTTTTCCCCTTTCTGTTGTGTGGACGCGAATAATCGTGTACGCTGGACACTATCCTCCCATTCACGCCCGACTCCTCTGAGTACACTGCAATTTCTGATGTTGCAAGGTACGCAGAAGATTGCAGACGATTGGCCTGTTCACTGACAACCGAGGACCAAGGCCACCAGAAGCTACGGCATGACACCGGCCAACATCTCTACACTTTCACGACTGGTGATTTTGTTTGGCTCTGGATTCCACCGAGTACTCCTGGCCTTTCGTCGAAAAAACTGGCACAATACCACGGGCCACCGCATTCTCGCCCGTACGTCACCAGTCAATTATGAGATTGAGCCTTTGACACAGTCGATAGGCATACGCCGTCGCGGCCGGAAATTCTGCGTGTGAGTCGCCTGAAGCCGAATTACGACCCCGCTATAGTGACTACGCCTTATGTCGCCAGGTTGGCCCCGCTATTCACTGGGGGCCAATGTAGGGAACTATGCGAACGATGACGAAGCAGCAAGAAACGGCAAGCCACCGCGTAGGTGCACACGCGTGACCCGAGCTTGCGCTTGTTTTGTATTTTCGGCCTGTTGACGTTCCTCGCCCTTCTGGTGTTCCTCGGCCTTACAGTAGGTCTGTACGTAAATAAACTATGTGACAATATATATATATATATATATATAGATATATACATATATATATAATATATATATATATAATATATATATATATATATATATATATATATATATATAGCATAACGGGAGCGTTGTCAACAAGGATAAATATATTTATTTCCCAACAGTTTCGGGAGGGGACCTCCCTTCATCAGGGGATGAGTTATACTGACATGAGCTTCCAAACTTCCTTGCTGCCGCGTCCCTTTCGCCTTGAAAGACGTTTGCGAGAGTGAGAGGGAACTGGAAGAAGGGAAAAAAAGGAGAAAAAAGACGAAAAAAGAAAGAAAAGAAAGAAAGTAAAAAGAGGAAGAACCACTGTCAACACTGAGACGAAGCCAACTGTCCGTCTACATCCACCTACGGTTCATATCACGTGCTGTTCAGTTCTTGGCGTGTGTCGGGCCACCCAAGATTGTCGCCGCGGTGCCGGGAGGGTCCGGGACGGCGTGCCTAAAGAAAGGGGTTTCCCCGTAATTGGTCGTTCGGCGGGCGGCGGGCGGTGTGTGTAAAGGAAAGGTTTCTCGTTAATGGTCGGTCCGCCATTTACCTTTAATCTTCGTCCGTTTCCCTTCAACGGTCATGAAGTGGTAGGCGAACGTAAACACTTTGTATGTGCATGTGGAAAAAAAAAGAGGGACAGTGTACACGTACGAGTCAGTCAGAAAAAGCATGGTCTCCAGCTATCAATCTTTGTCACCAATTTTCTCCTGGCTTACTTCTCGGAGGCAGTTGAGTTTTCCAGGTCCTCGTTGATACCGGCTACTAATGTACGAAATTTGAAAATAAAATATGCCTCTGCAACAGGAAAATAGGAATGAGGCCGTACAAGAAACCAGGGACCACCCGTACCTCAACCTAACTTTGAGGAGAAAAATGGGAACTCAGAACCACAGTGCAATCCTAATCAAACATCCTTACTCTCGAATATGACGCTGACACTCCCTTGCCACGTGATAGCCAAGAGCAGCCGAAAACTTATGAGGAAAATGTCCTCAATCTGTCAACACAACACTCACACCCGCTCAGCTTCAACTTTTGTCGAGAGGCTTGACCTTTTGTCCATCATCCGGTAAATTCAATGAATTTGAACTGTACCAAGACCTCGAAAACTTTGCGCGTAATCTCCGCCTCCGTGAATACTTTCATGATCACAAGGACTGTACGAACGAGAATAGAGTGATTGGTGGTGACGGATCATGGTGTCCGGGTGAGCAGAGGGACAAACACCTCGATATGTATATATCAGCAGTTCAAAAAGATATCATCAGAGCGTATGGAAAAAATCGGCCATTTCGAAACAACATATCAAAGTCAGAACGAAGGGCACTTGATGAACTACGAAAAAACACTGGAATACTATCAAACCGGCTGATAAAGGAGGCTGCATAGTAATTCTAAATACGTCGGACTACTTAAAGGAAGGGGAACGACAGCTATCAGACACAAAATTCTACAAAGAACTTCCAACGGACCCGACTCCCGAATTTGAAAGGGGGATAAAAGTAACCCTAAACAATCTCCGCCGGGACGAGAAAATTACCAGCAAAATGTTAAAAGCAATGTTACCGGCCCACTCTGTTCCCGGTCGATTCTATTTGCTCCCCAAAATACACAAGGCAGGTAATCCGGGACGTCCAATAGTATCCAGTAACAGCACATCAACAGAAAATATATAAGAATTCATCAATTCCTTAATAAAAACATCCCCCAAATTTTCCCTATTACCTAAAGGACACAAACCACTTCATCTGCGAAACTTCAAGTCTCGACATCCCAGGCGGCAGTTTTCTGGTGACCATGGACGTCTGCTCACTGTACACCAACATACCCCACCATGACGGAATAGCGGCTATGGTTTCTGAATATGTAAAATCTGACTCATCAACTAGTGTAAGTGGCGAGGTACTGTTTACACTTCTTGAACTTGTACTAAATTATAACCATTTTGAGTTCAACGGCAAGCATTTCCTTCAGGTCAGTGGCACTGCAATGGGCACGAAAATGGCCCCAAACTTCGCGAGCACCTTTATGGCTTCACTTGAAATCCCATTCATTGAGGGACGCACCTTGAAACCTTTCTACTACAGAAGATACTTAGACGATATTTTATGATATGGAACCATGATGAGGGAAGTCTTTTCCGCTTCATAGAGGATTTTAACAAATGCCACCCGTCAATAAAATTCACGCAAAATTTCCAAAACTAGCATAACTTTTTGGACGTTACTGTCACGGTCGAAAATGACCGCTTGTCAACAAACCTTTACAAAAGCCTACAGATTGTCAAATGTACCTACATTTCAACAGCAGCCACCCAAGCATTGCAAATGGGTATTCTATATTCTCAGGCCTACCGGTACCGAAGAATATGCACCGATATGCGGGAATTTGACAGACACGCGGAACACCTAAAGCATTCCTTATTGAAACAAAATTATCCGGAAGACATTATTGCGATGCCATACTACGTGCTCGCAAGTGAACAGGAATGATATAATTAAGGAACCAAACAAAGTACCTAAAACGACTTCCCAAACGAACCTTGTACTAACTTACTCCTCATCAGCGCCACGAATCAACAACATACTTTCCCGCCATTTCAACATAATCAGGCAAAGCAAACGACTAACTTCTATTTTCGCGAAGCCCCCCTCACGTGGTGTACCGCCGGGATAAAAATCTGAAGGACATTCTTGTCAGGGCAAAAACAAACACCCCCAAAATTCAATCAGGGTGCCATCCCTGCGGAAATCTCGATGCAAGGTATGCCCACAGATGCTCACAACACGTGAATCCAAAGCGAACTTTCTCGGATTTCAAATTCTGCTTAACTGAAAGCCTTAATCGTGACTCCAGTAACGTAATATACATGCTACATTGCAACATCTGCGGACAAGAATATATCGGCCAACAGACACGCCATTTCGGCTGCGGTTCAATAATCACCGGTACCACGCCACTTCACTGCCGAAGCTACCTTTATCTAGACATCTGCGCCTGCCAACCACAGTTTTTAAAAATATTAAGCGTAACTCTTTTAGCAGTCCGGTTTTTTCAAACAGACGCGAGCGCGAACAGCGTGGGGCATATTTTATTTTCAAATTTCGTACATTAGTAGCCGGTATCAACGAGGACCCTGGAAAAACTCAACTGCCTCCGAGAAGTAAGCCAGGAGAAAATTGGTGACAAAGATTGATAGCTGGAGACCATGCTTTTTTCTGACTGACTCGTACGTGTACACTGTCCCTCTTTTTTTTTTCCACATGCACATACAAAGTGTTTACGTTCGCCTACCACTTCATGACCGTTGAAGGGAAACGGACGAAGATTAAAGGTAAATGGCGGACCGACCCATTAACGAGAAACCTTTCCTTTACACACACCGCCCGCCGCCCGCCGAACGACCAATTACGGGGAAACCCCTTTCTTTAGGCACGCCGTCCCGGACCCTCCCGGCACCGCGGCGACAATCTTGGGTGGCCCGACACACGCCAAGAACTGAACAGCACGTGATAGAACCGTAGGTGGATGTAGACGGACAGTTGGCTTCGTTCTCAGTGTTGACAGTGGTTCCTCCTCTTTTTCACTTTCTTTCTTTTCTTTCTTTTTTCCTCTTTTTTCTCCTTTTTTTCCCCTTCTTCCAGTTCCCTCTCACTCTCGCAAACGTCTTTCAAGGCGAGAGGGACGCGGCAGCAAGGAAGTTTGGAAGCTCATGTCAGTATAACTCATCCCCTGATGAAGGGAGGTCCCCTCCCGAAACTGTGGGAAATAAATATATTTATCCTTGTTGACAACGCTCCCTTTATGCCATATCCCATACCTTCACGAAGACTAACTGGCCCATTGAATTATACTCCCACTATATATATATATATATATATAATATATATATATATATATATATATATATATATATAGCACTATGCCAGCTTGCGATTGATTTCGGTTTTGCTCGCTCTCACGTAACGTTGAAGCGTTTGCAAGATTATATAAAATAAATTTGAATGGGAGAACGTTTTCATGTTAAGTGCCCATTTTCTTGCCATACATAGTGGTGTAGCAACTCTTTCGCGTGTGGGGGCAAGCCTACCTCACCCATCAGCCGGGAAAAATAAATAAATAAATATATATATATATATATATATATATATATATATATATAATATATATATTATATATATTTATATATATTCTGATGAAGGCCAGACTCTAGGCCGAAACGTCGAAACAACCACGCTGTGACCGCTCACGGAGGATCTACTAGACTATATATATATATATATATATATCTATATATATATATATATATATATATATATATATATATATATATATATATATATATATTTATTTATTTATTTTTCCGACTGATGGGTGAGGTAGGCTTGCCCCCACACGCGAAAGAGTTGGTACACCACTATGTATGGCAAGAAAATGGGCACTTAACCATGCAAATGTTTCTCCCATTCAAACTTATGGTTATATAATCTTGCAAACGCTGCAACGTTGCGTGAGAGCGAGCAAAACCGAAATCAATCGCAAGCTTGCGTAGTGCCATGCGGAAGCAACACAATTGTGCGGTAGCTCTGCCTCAAAGCCATCGTTTCAATGTCAAGATAAAGTGCCTTTGTTTTTTTTTTCCTTCTGGGGTTTTATATCCCAAAATGACGGGATGAATATGAGAGACGCCGTAGTGGAGGGCTCCGGAGATTTGGACCGCCTGGTGTTCTTCAACGTGCACTACATTGCCCAGTAGATGGGCCTATACCCTTTGCCTCTATCCAAATGCGAACGTCATGGCCATGGTCAAATCCGTGACCTTGGGGCCACCAGCTGAGCACCGTAGCCGCAGTTCACCCGAGGCAGAAAAATTAAGTAATTGCCGAGAACAATAAAAACGTTTTTTTTCCAGATTCAAGGAAAAAAAATAAAAGACGAAAAATGTAGCGTTAACTTATATAATAATGACACTGATTAGCCGGGATTAAGAAATTGCATTTAGAACACGTGAACATAAGGGTCATGTCCTTTGAATAAGCATACAAGTCTTTCTCTCCTATTTCCATTTTTTTCCAGTTTTCGCAGGATGCTAACGCAATTCAAAAATGAACTTTGAAGAAAAAAAGGTGCCAGGAATGTTTTTGTCAGCCGCCTCTCAATAATAAATGAGACACCTTTCCAAGGACCCACTCTGCTGCACGTTGGGATACTTTGTTATTCTCATTTCTATCCATTAGGAAGTAAAAATGCAGTAAAAAGAAGTTAAAGAAGTTCTCAGTTTGAAATAAAAACACCCAAACTTGCGGTTAGTGGAAAGGAGTTAAAAAAGTAACTACGTTACCTGGCAACCAGCGTTCGTGCCTGTTGCCGTAGAATAATTAATTCAGTGCACAGCTTAGTTTGACAGCTCCTCGCCAAGACACGCTTGCGTAAACAAAGATTGGAAGTGCTCAAAGGCAATTCGCTCTTGTATCCTATATCCTTTTTAAACTCTGTGCACCTAATTTTGTACACTGCTTGCTTTTTTTCTATTTGTAGTAGGCGCTAAGAAAGCGAAAATATATCGAGCTTGGAAGAATTGAACCTCCTGCATAATAAGCTTGCCTTTGTTTAACTTTACTTGTTCTCTTATATTGCATATCGTCATTTGCTGAAGGCAATACTATGTTCGGCGAGGCCTTCGACGTGATGCTCGCTTCCTGCGTGCCATGTGAAAAGTGCAATTTTCTTTTGGTCAAAATGCACATAACCAAAATGAACTGCTCTATGTTTCTAGCCTTAGATTTCATACTATTTATGCCTAAGCAGAGCATGAACGACTTCGGGATAAATATTGTAACAGACTAGTATAAGGTAGGGAAGGAAGGAGAGGAAGAGGAAGAGTCTTGGGACGAAACGCAGTGTGCTGCCGCGAACGACCATCGTTCACCTACTGTAAATAAAACCATTTTATCACAGCTCGCTGTTACAGTTCTGGTGAACGTGCTGGGTAATCGACACCCGAAGACGGAGGTTGAACCGCAAGTTCTTTGACGGAGCCGTCGCATTGCTGGACTTCCACCGAATCTATCTGGGCTGCACATGTCCAACAACGCAGATGAACACCGACCTCTCTCGACTTCTGCGCCGACCAGTTCAGCTCCACAACTGAGAGATGCTCGTCCCTTCGCCGGCAGACCAGGTGAAGACGTCGAGGCTTGGCTCATTCATTACAAACGGGTGAGCGCCGCTAACAAATGAGATGCCGCTCTCAGCTTTCGTACGTCGTGTTCTTTCTGACGGATACTGCATTAATGTTGTAACGAGAATCGGAGGAAACGCAACGACGTGGGACAGATTTGTTTCTGAAATCAAAGAGCGTTTTGGCGGCCCAACAACGAAAAAGAAAAGAGCAGAACAGACGCTAATTCAACGCGCTCAAGTGCCAGGTGACACTTGCAAGACCTACATTGAGGAAGTCATAAAGCTATGTAGGACCATTGACTCTGGAATGTCTGAGCAAGACAAAGTCGGGCACATTCTAAAGGAATCGCCGAGGATGTTTACAGTTTCCTTATCGCGAAAGACACCTGATATCTGTCACCGATGTCATTCGTTATTGCCGCACTTTTGAGCAACTAAAGACGAGGGGCATCACGCCGAAGTTTGGCAGGCTAGCCAATGTGACGACCATCGCGAGTATAGACAGCAACCAGGCGCTTGATCTTGCATCAACAGTCCGGCAAATAGTACGTGAAGAACTCGGCCTGCGCGCTCAAGTGGCACACCGCCCAAGCACTCATCCCCGTACCAGCCACCAGAATTCGAACGAAACGTTGCTTTACTCTCCTCGCACCGAGTGAAGCGGGGCTTTGTGGATTCTGATGCCACACCTCATTATCAGCCACGTCTCTACAATAGAGGCCCTGCCTATGACGCACGATCACGACGAGCACAGCCGCATTCTTATACTCAGGACTCTCAGCCAGACTACGTCCCGCTGCGGCAAGGACAGTACCGACCCTACTACAAGATGCAACTTACGACGAATGCAATGGATTCCAGAGAGTGGCAGAAACCCGTTCTTCGTGTGATAACGAACTTCCTCGCCGACAGCA
Source organism: Rhipicephalus microplus (assembly GCF_013339725.1). Classification (NCBI taxonomy): domain Eukaryota; kingdom Metazoa; phylum Arthropoda; class Arachnida; order Ixodida; family Ixodidae; genus Rhipicephalus; species Rhipicephalus microplus. The sequence goes on from NW_023612259.1 coordinate 37,400, forward strand.
GCGGCCCAGGTTTCGTTCCGATGAATATAGCATAAACCGTGACCCTCCCGTGTGCTACAACTGTGGTTTCACTGGGCATATCGCTCGGTATTGCTACATACAACGCCGCCAATCACGAAGGACACCAGCCATGTCTTCGCCACCAAAACACGGTGCTTCATATGACCTGCGGACAACCGACTTGTTTCCAAGGGACCGTTTTTTGCGCGAGACCAGATGCGGTGATTCGCCACCATCCGAGCGGAGTTTGACACCACCATCCAACTGTTCTCGTCGTTCGCCGTCTCCTCTGCGTCGTTCATCTTCTCCGCCGCCGGGAAACCAGCATCCGTGGCCAATGGAGGTGAGGTCGACGGAAGGTCTTTTCAAGATATGTCTCTGCCTATTGTTATGCTCAAAAACAAAGTGAATGTGTTGATTGATGGAATACCAATGATGGCTTTAGTTGACACTGGGTCGACTGTGTCTGTGATGAGCCTCGCCTTCAGAAACCGCTTAGGTCGCAAAGTTATGTTTTCATGGGACGATACAATCTCCTTTCGTCGTGAAAGCGGCGAGTGGCTTAATCCTCTGGTGTATGTGTTGTCAGTGTTTCACTGGCTGGAAAAGTATTGTATAAGAATTTCTGGTTCTATCTCGTTGTTCGCACCATTTCATACTTGGTATCGATTTCCTGGAGCAATGCGGTGCTTCCGTCGACTGTGGTAGTGGGAAAATATCACTAAACAATTTTTTCCTACCGTCGCTTTCCGAAAAAGACTACCGTGGCGAGGACCGGAACACACTTAGTGTGATTGATGAAGTGATAGTACCATCTTGGTGCCTGACACCCGTTCGAGTCTCTTCCACAGCGATTGATGATGCTTGTGTTGACCTCGTAGTGGGGCCTCTACGCAAGAACTGTTCTAAGAAGGACATACTCGTGCCCTGTTCTGTTGTGTGCATGACAAAAGGAATAGCAACATTGCGGGCGCTGCACTGTTCTCCTCCCCCAGTTGTGCTTCCTCGCGGGATGAAGATAGCTCTCTTCGATGAAGCCTCATGCAGCTCGATAGCAGCATTAGCTACGGACCTCACCACCTCTTCCTCTCCTTGCGATATTCGCCATAATGAAGATTTAATGCTCGGTATGATCAGCAAGACTCTCAGTACGACGGAACGGCAATAGCTGGTGCACGTCCTTTCCCGGCATGTTGCTGCTTTCGACTTCAAACATAGCGATGCACCCCTTCAGCTACCCTCGTTCCGCGCTCGTCACTGAATAGACACCGGCTCTGTACACCCCATTCGCCAAAAGCCCTACCGAGTGTCATTCTCTGAGCGCAAAGTTATCCCCGAACAAGTAAAGGACATGCTGAATAAAGGTGCCGTGCAAGAGTCGTCCAGCCCGTGGGCAGCCCCGGTAATTCTTGTCAGGAAAAAGGATGGTTCCTGGAGATTCCGCGTAGATTACAGGCATCTAAACACTGTGACGAAGAAAGATGTATATCCCTTACCGCGGATTGATGACGTCATAGATTGCTTGCATGCCGCTTCCTAGTTTTCAACGCTTGATTTGCGGTCTAGTTATTGTCAAATACCTATGGAACCCGGCGAGAAAGAAAAGACTGCTTTCGTAACTCCGATGTCTTATTTGAATTTAATGTCATGCGTTTGGCCTTTGTAATGTTCCAGCCACCATTGAAAGATTTGTGGACACAGTATTACGTGGTCTAAAATGGGAGATACGCATGTGCTACCTTGACAATGTTGAGATCTTTGGCCGTACGTTTGAGGACATAACAACCGTCTCAGTCTTGTTCTCGACTGCATCGAAAAGCTGGGCTGGTTCTGAATTCTAAGAGTGTCGCTTTGGCGAACGTCAAACTCTCGTGCTAGGTCACTTGGTCGACAAGGATGGCGTCAGACCCGATCCTCGCAAGATAGAAGCAGTGGGCTCTTTTAAATCACCGCAGTCCGCACGAGAACTTCGCTCATTTGTCGGCCTATGCTCATATTTTCGTCGTTTTGTTTCACGATTTGTGGAGATCGTGTACCCGCTGACAAGCATCTTGCGACAGGATGCAACCTTCAACTGGACACAAGAGTGTGACGCCGCATACTCACAACTTAAGTTTGTACTTATGTCAGCACCATGTTGCGTCACTTCGATCCATCATGCCCGACTGAGGTCCACACGGACGCTAGTGGTATCGGTATAGGAGCGGTGCTTGTACAACGTCACAGTGGCGCAGAGCATGTCGTGGCATATGCCAGCCGTTACCTAAGCAAATCTGAACGCAATTACACAGTTACTGAACAGTAATGTCTGGCAGCTGTTTTTGCCGTGCAGATGTTTCGTTATTATCTTTACGGGAGGCCATTTAAGATAATTACCGATCACCATCGTTGTGCTGGCTGGTCGGTTTGCGTGACCCCTCTGGCCGCCTCGCACGTTGGGCGCTGCGACTTCAGGAATACGACTTTACGGTGTCGTACAAGAGGGACCGTCGTCACGCTGATGCAGACTGCCTCTCCCGGATTCCTCTTGCGACTACCGTCTGCGATTCTGAGAATTTTGACGACTACCTTGCTGCTGTTACAAGCACGTTCCCCAACGCGGCTGATTTCCACAGAGAACAACGCAACAATCTCAACCTGGATCCTCTTTTTGCCGCCGCACGTGCCTCCCAACACAGCGGTAGCTTTACGGTCCGGGACAAGTTTCTCTATAATACTAACTACTCCAGGCCTGGAGCACGTTTTCTTCTAGTTGTCCCCGAGAGCCTTCGCTCCGATGTCCTACGTGCCATGCATGACGATGCGACGTCCGGTCATTTCGCCTTCATACGAACGCTGAACCGCACGCAGAAACGCTTTTACTGGCCCAAGATGTACGAAACGATGAAGCGTTACGTCGCTATCTGCGAGACGTGCCAACGTCACAAGCGCCCGGCCACCGCTACACCAGGTCCCCTTCAGCCATTAACACCACCCAGCACACCTTTTGAAGAAGTAGGAATTGACATTATGGGTCGATTTCCATTATCTAACAATAAGAACCGTTAGATAATCGTGTGCGTAGATCATCTTACACGGTAGGCCTAAACCGCAGCCATTCCCTGTTCTACCGCTGCATCCATGGCAGACTTCTTGCTCCACTTCGTGGCCCTTCGTCATGGCCCACCGCGTGTTATTATCAGCGATCGTGGCCGCCAGTTGACTGCTGATGCCGTTGAAGAATTACTACGCATGTGCAAGACCCAGTTCCGTCATTCCACACCGTATCATCCGCAGACGATTGGTCTCGTTGAACGGACAAACAGAACGCTGACCAACATGCTCGCCATGTACGTTTCTTCCAATCACAAGAACTGGGATGAAGTGCTGCCTTTTATCACGTACGCGTACAACACAGCAAAACATGAAACAACGAACTTCAGCCCATTTTATCTGTTGTACGCCAGGTTGCCACTAAGCCCTCTAGACACTTTCTTACCCTTCATTGTACACAATGACTACTCTGTATCAAACACCCTGTGCCTCGCGGAAGAAGCCCGTTGAATTGCTCGTCTTCGGACTCTGGCCTGTCAACGTCGTTCGATGGAACGATACGACGACCGTCACGAACCGGTTTTATTCAAAAAACGACTTGGTGTTACTTTGGACACCGCAACGCAAGCGTGGATTGTGTCAAAAGCTTCAGTCAAGATATTCAGGCCCATTTGAAGTTTTGGAGCGTCTCAGCCAGCTCACTTACGTAGTAGCCCATCTTTTGTCCAATGATCGACGATCGAGCAGAACGCAGCTCACTCACGTTGCTCGCTTGAAACCTTTCTACCCTCCTTGTGCATCATAACTCACCCTACGGGCTTCGTCTGCTTGTGGGGGCGTGTAATGCACAAGTAAAAGGAAGGGAACGGAAGGAGAGGAAGACGAAGAGTCTTGGGACGAGCGCAGTGTGCAGCCACGAACGAAAATCGTTCGCCTCCTCCAAATAAAAGCATTTGATCACAGCTCCCTGTTACAATATATATTTTATTACAATTAGTAGAGAATATTTACTAAGACGTGCATAAATTAACGTATTTTTCCTTGCAACCGAACGTGAAGTGCCTTCCGATGATGTGTTTATTGACTTTACACATTAAGATAATTCTTCAGAGGTGGCATCTGCCAAGATTGTTCTCGTCGAAATATTTATCGTGGAGATCGGCGGAACGTACGTGTGACTTTCTTTGTAATATATGTCTTTGTGCCTTTCTCCATATCAATCTATGTGAAAACTTAGAAATAAAACAATTGGGGATGCTCTTGGGAAGTACGCATAAAGCTTTCTGTTAGAGCTACGAAAATTGCGTCACGCGGGAATATAAAATTTTCGAATTCGAAAGTCAGAAAAAAAGAAAAGTTATACACAAGAAAGCCATCCTGCAGAATAAAAAGCTGAGTCACCCATTAAACGAACAAAAACGCGGGGAAAAGTTCTTTCGAGCTTCATCAAACACAAGGTGCGAGGAGCGTGTGAACTAATTTTTAGTGTGTATACTTTAAGCAGCGCCTCAACTTTTTTAAATCAAGAAAAGAATTCCTAATGAAAGCTCCAGACCAGACTCGGCACAAATGTGCATTTATTGAGTTTCAAGATTTTGTCGCGGCAAAGGTAGCATGCATCGACTGAGTATTTCACTTTCGCAAATGCGGAAAGGATAGTAAGAACTTACATAGTTATTACCAAAAATGAGTGGTTTAACGAAGCACACTACAAAAACATAATATATATTTTTGGGCTTCAGGGGTTGTACGATGCCTTCTGTTTTCTCTTGTAGAAGTCTGACGCAGTCAGTTCCAAGCTGTTGTGATTGCGTGAACACACGCACACACGCAAGATTAGAGGCAGCTCGCACTAGCGGGCTCAACCCTGAAAAAAGTACGAAGCTCGACAGCATTTTTTGCTGCTTTTCAATTTTATCTTATTTTCCTTTCTTTCGTCTCCCTTTTCCAGGGTTTTCATGTTTTTTTATCTTTAGTGCTATATATTTGTATTATAATCGAGGCGCTCGAAGAACAAAAAAGCAAAAGACTTCAATCTGGTAAGAGAGCGTTCAAATAGGTGGTTTTCCCTGTGTTACGGCAAGCTCTACTCTAAGAACTGAGAGAATACCGGGCACTCGCTATTGTTGTCCTTTTAATTGCGAAGCATTTTTTAGCGAACTTCGGCAACTTTGAGCATAACCATCTATCTATCTATCTATCTATCTATCTATCTATCTATCTATCTATCTATCTATCTATCAATCTATCTATCAATCTATCTATCTATCAATCTATCTATCTATCTATCTATCTATCTATCTATCTATCTATCTATCTATCTATCTATCTATCTATCTATCTATCTATCTATCTATCTATCTATCTATCTATCTATACGCTTACGTTTGGATGCTTTCGTGGTCACCCCCTTGGCGTGAAGCAAATTTAGCATGGGAGGGTACGATGGCTTGACGAATATGACGTACTGGTCAAGTCTTGAATAATGTCTCAATCTCAGCGCGTACGTCGTCATACACTTCCCGCCAGACAGCGACACATACGCACAGGTGGGTATGTGCCACTGGTAGGCGGGTATATGACACAGGTAATCGACACTTAGTATCTACCCAGGAATGACGAGAACACACAAGGGCAATTCCAAGGACTAAATGAGAGGTGGCACGCGCATACTTTCTTACGGCTTGCGCTTCGTGTCTATACTTCCTACCTTTAACCACCTCGAATTCATGGTATATACTAGTTCACGGTATTCACGGCACTGCGGCCCAACGCTCGCTAAACCTTTCTAAAACGAAGGAGGTTATGCCCAGAGAGCCTTCCGTGCTCTCTGGACAGAGAGCGATTCAGTGCAGCCTTCCAAGCTGCTCTGAATCACCAACGGGAGTGCAAGCGATGGTGGCGGGTATAGATCCTGCAAACTACGCCACCGAGCTAGCTCGTGATGTCAAGCGCTTGCAACGACGCCACACCGCACACTACGTGGTTCTTGAAGACAAACAGATGCAACTAATTCATTTCCATCTTTAGGTGGTATGGTATGGTGCCTACGTCGAACAGGTGGCGTTGCGGTGTGCATGTAAAACTCTAACCACATGCACGCGATTTCCTCGCAACAGAGACGAGCGACAAGATTTGCTGTCGCAGAGTCCCATTCCTCGCCGCCGCTTGTCGTGTCGGGTGTTTCTGGATAAGTAGAAAATATCGCTTGTCGCCCGGATGCCAGCGTCACGATTTCCGACAACACGGCTGTGCCCATGGTCCTCGCTTCGGTTGCAATTTGCTGTCGATGCTTGTTACCCGCGCGTACTTAAAGGGACGCAAATTATTGACTACCTTTTTTACATTCTTATCTGACATAGTGAGTGAGAAAGCGGCCGTATTTTGTCTTAACACTCGTTATCAAAAGTCTGTTTTGATGTCTAGACGCATTGTAGCAAGCGACAATCTGCTCGCTTGCTACAATGCGAAATCGTCGTGCGAAGTGCGCCGTAGCCGCCGTATATACATACACTTCTGGGCAGCTGGTCGCGGTTAAGCTGAAGATTGTGAAAAAAGAATACGGTGAGAAGCTTTTCTGGCCTCCTGCATGATGTTACAGGAGACAGTAATAAATTTGGCGTGTTTTCGTCGACTAACTTTTAAATTTCTATTCGCAGTTTATGGGTATGCACGCGATAGATTTCATTCAAGCAACAATGACACTTTGTCTCCGACATGCGGTTGCAACCGTCGCTATGCGACAGCGTGACAGAACAAGTTTGTCACTGCTACTTGTCCCTGTCGCTAGGAAATCGCGTGCATGCGGTTAGGGCTTAATGATTGCAGGAGTGCATTCACCGGAGCGAACGCCCACTTCCAGTGGTAGTTTACCCAGCGCCCCTCTGGCTTCGGTTGTTACGTCAGCGGCCACCTGTGGTTCGAGAACAACCACTGTGATTAACGCATTATCAAACGCATTTAACCACTCATTACACTCCTCCTTGAGCGTAATCATGCGAGGCACATTGTACATCACGTGAAACAAACACTCTGTTAACCCCAACCAAACATGCGTCCAACCTTATCATGAAGCATGAACATGTAACCAATGATTATGAAAGGCTTGAGTGCCACGTCGGTTGAAACCGCTGCTAAACACTCGGGCCGCATGTTTCCGCTTCCGCTGGTTAACCATTTGTATGGAGTGCATGTGTGGTAATATTATTTCATACTTATGCCGAATCATTCCTATATTATATACATCTATCTCCCTTTCTTCTCCGAGACGGTAAGAGAACTAACAATTTATTGATGAAGCTTATATTCTTTGTAGACTCTCATTATGGCTTTATCCACATTGGTGTTTGTCGTACGGCATCATTTTAGCGTTTAAAGATTTTATATGACATTACATGGCGCGGAGACAATAAACTCCACCATACAGAAAACTGAGCAGAACGCAGGCTGACAATCGGGCTTCTTCAGGTCGGGGCGCACCCTAATCCCGCGCTATTGAACAAAATTTATCCCGAAATACTGCCAAGTAATACATGTTCCTAGCTGCCACGATAAAGCTACCTTGGAACATATGCTCTGGCGGTGCCCCACGTTACGCTGCAGTATATATATATATATAAATATATATATATATATATATATATATATATGGGGAAGTCATGACGCCGTCCTGATGAGAGGGTGCTATTGCAAGCTTCAGACTAGAATAACAGCTATGGGCGGTCCACCAGGCCCGAGCCGCAGCATAGAGACTTGGTCTTTCTGTTCCGACGTGGGAGTGGCCCGCAACGGGCTAAAGCACGTTTCGAAGGTCCAAATAAAGTCCGTCCGTCTATCCACCCGTCCGTCTGTCCGTCCATCCGTCCCTCCGTTCATCCGTCCGTCCGTTCATCTGTCGATCCATCCATCCACCCATTCATTTATTACGTTACGTTACGTTACATTACATTACATTACCTTGGCATTGAAACACTAACAACCCAGGTAAAACTGATTAACCGAAGGAGAATGCGAGATTCTCCTGCCGATCAATAATGAAGTTTTAATAGTTTGATCAATTGAAAAAGCAATCCAATAATATCAACAGCATGAACACAACTTTGTCGTCACTGTAGAGCAATTACTAGGCTGGTAGCCCAGCAATCATCCGCATTCAACATGGTATCGAGGAAGGAACAGAAAGGGCGACAACGATAAGCAGGTGAAACGACGCAAGTCTTCGCATCCGAAGAGCGGCTTAAGGAACCAGTGCAGGAGTAAGACCGCGTGTCCGGCAGGGTCAATTATTGGTGTGCAAATCCTTCGGGAAGGCGGAAAAGCTAAGCAAAGGTAAACGACGACGAGGAACGCAACGACACTGTTTCTAGAATTAAGGAACCGATCGTCTAAATTCAGAAACGTCTCCCACGCACCGTTATAGAACACCAATGCTAAGACAATCTCGAAGCTGTTACCCACCGCCCCATCCCCTAGAAGTCTCTTGTTTCAGTGATCTGTCCGCCGACCGTGCTTCGCTTCTTTCGAGGTCCACAGATAGAAGAAGTTGAATGTCTCTGCAGTAGTAGTAGACTCTAACCGATTAAGACGCGAGCTAGTGCAGTGGTGTGGTATAAGCTTCAAGTTGGTTCGTTTCACGGTAGGATGCGGGCTTTGCCGAGTGGGGCTCGCCTGAGCTCTAAGCTTGCATTTCGACCGGTCTTCTTATAATCTTTTTTTTATATACTCCTCCTCCTCCTCTTCCTCAGGAAGAGTTGTCTTCTACGCACAATGCGTTCATCTTTTTTGACGTCGATGAGGGTCGACATGAGAGCGGTGGCACCAATCTAGATGCTGCAGAGCCATCTTCATTCTTTCGCACTTTTTACGTTGTTTTTCTGCCATTGAAAACCAGGAAGCCGGGTGATTGGCAGGAGTTCGTTCGTGCGTCTGTGCGAAACACGCCTCCCTTCATTACGAACGCAGTCCATTGTACACGGCTCTTCACTTTTCTTTCCTGCTTTGTTTACATGATTGCGCCAAGGTTCCCTTTTTCCTGTGTTCCCGGGATGTTCGTTTTTTTTTTCAATGGGTTCGCAGGGGAGACTAGAGCTGCGCGGTAGCTCTTTCCTTGTCGCGAGAATGTCGGCGCTCGATGCTGAATTAAAGATGGCCGCCGGCATTTTTTTTCGCTGAAGACGGCTGCTTACAGTGTCCGGGTGACCTCCACATGGGAAGCCCAGGTGCTCGTGCGCTACCACTATTGTCACTTTCGGGCTTTTCACCGGCTGCAATTCTTTTCGCCCTGCCCAAAATTTTGTCGGATCCTGAAAGAAGAATGTCAGTGTATGTAGAGGTGCCGCACGTTTTAGTTGTCGCGAATGCTAAGGCGGCAATGTCCACTTATTGCTAAATATCGCTCATAATTTGTCTTCTGTCTTCCCTCTACAGCAATTCAATGAACACGGTCAGACAATGACGCCAGGAAAACACAAAACTAAATGTGCATATATTGCGCAGCTCAAAAAAACTTATCGGATGAACTTCGTATTATACAAGCTTTGGAGTGTTCACTGCTATGACCCCTCCCAAGCCCTTGTAGCAACCGTGAATGTAAAAGTCTGTTCAGAAAAGCGTTAGTGAACGCATTGGCTATTCATACACTTTTTCTGGAGACATGCGCCATTATTAGTCTGTCTCTATGGCAGAGAAATGGCTTCTCGGTTCTTACAGAAATTTTTGTTCTCGACATTTACTGATTAGATCAGTGATACGTGCCCCCTTTTTTGGTCACCTCAACTTAAAACTGCAGAATTCATTTACTGCCCAAGTGGCACGTCGATAAAGCTCAAGCAGGTATATAATCTAAGTCGATGAAAGTAAATTGAGAATGGTCGCACCACTGCGTGTTTACATTAAGTCCTCGTGTGGTTGTTCCTTCATATGTGTGTGTGTGTGTGTGTGTGTGTGTGTGTGTGTGTGTGTGTGTGTGTGTGTGTGTGTGTGTGTGTGTGTGTTTGTGTGTGTGTGTTCGCGTATAGATTCACAGTTCCTAATGCATCTCGTGACACCAGCTTCACGAGAGCATTTATTCTTAGCTCAATAATACTATCAAGATGCATTTTCTACACTCAGAAATTACAGGAATACGATTCTCGAACTGGGATTGGGCTCGGTTCTTTTTCCATTCCGGGGAATTAAAAAAAATGGAATCGCGGCGAGTATTATTTCCCGAAATGGTATTTGAATGGAATGTAGGCGCCGGTGCCATCTCGCAACACTGAACGGGAATGCGACGGCAGGAGATCCTGGAGGGTTGAAGTCTTCGTGTCTCGGATCTGCAGCTCAACGGGCTATCTTCAGCACCCGGTCCAGCGACAACCTTCCACTTGCACGTCCTCTTTGAACTCTCCTGTTCTTATGTGTCTCAAGATCTTTCTTGAACTCTGACCTTTTTCTCGGCTTCTCATTTGAAATTCTGTAGTTTTGTGGTTCGCAGACATGGCCTCTTCGATCTGCGTAGTCATTGGCCGTTGGCTCTTTTTTCTTTTTGTTGGTCACGTCGCGCCACAAGTACTCGAGCTACGCTCTTGAACGTCGTCGTTTTCGTTTCGGCCACCACTCATGCACACCCTTTATTTAGTGTTGGTAACTTTAAAGGCGCACACTTTAAGTGAGCACCATTAGAATGCGCACCACCAATGCCTCCTATTTTTTCAGAGGCGTTGGCACCACTCATCACAGATGCTGTCCAAATCGCTAGCGCCTGCGCAGCTCTAGCTATGAGTAAAGCGATGCCCCGAAAAGAATACATGGGCAGCAGGATGTGATTAATCTTTTGTTCAGATTGAAGCGGTACTTATGGTCTATGATAGATACGAGTAGATCTTCGTTGTGTACGCAGTGGAGTGTCAAGTCACGAATTCTTTGTCGGGTTAATATGAACTCCCTACGAAGGGGAATACGCCCATGCTTGATACGCTCCGATAATAATGAAGGTGCAATAGAACTTGTTCTCACTCAGGCCATGATTTTCCCCAAATGTAGAGACGTGACTAACGACTCGCCCTCGGACATCAGACAGTACGCGCGAGCAAGAATGCCATGCGACGCTGCTAACACAGAACTCGGAAAGGCCAAGCAAAAATCATGAGACGAATACGAATACATCGTTTGGGTCCCAGCCCATGCATGTTGTTCGTCGAACGCTTCCAACCTGACGGAGGGCTATGGGCACGTCGTGCGATGTCTCATGTTTCACCCTCGCGAAAAATGTTTCTTCAAGCGATCAGAAGGACAGGTGTTGATGGAGGGAGACAATGTGGTCAGATTCTGTGACATCACGCATTTATACCCCACGTCGAGGCGTATATTTCCACTTCCTCAGCTCCAAATAAGACAGAACTTAGGCGGGTTATAAGGTAGCTTATAGCAGACAAATGCAAATCATAACGTTTGACTACCATGTCACATGAGAGCATCTACCTCAAGCCACCGACAGCAGCCAAATGTCTGTGGACACTATTCTTTCCAGTGCCCGAGAGAAGACATTGCAACAGAAGGCGACAAAAGCACTGTTGAAGTTCCCACGCGACATGGACTTGAACGAGCGGCTGTCACAGCAATGTCACACACCACGAAAGACAAGACTGGACTATGAGTGTGCGCGTGTGTGCTGCTTAATGTGCTGTGTTTATCTCTCTTCCCTCTCCTCTCTCTAGCTTTCATCCCCCTCCCATGAGCAGGGTAGCAAAACGGCTGCCTATAGACCTCCCTGCCGTTCTTTTCTCCTATTTTTTTCCTGGACCAAAATGGCTCGTTAAGCTATGTAGAAGAAAACATGCCATCCTAAAGATGAATGCGCACATGCACCGGATGAGAGCATATTCTCCTCAGAACAAGCTATGGCAGTGTAGGAGGCTTCCCTGATCTACCTCGATGTGCAGGAAGAATCATGGGGCATCCAACAGGTCTGAGAGGCAGCTTAGACCCAGGGTCTGTCCACATTCCCTGGCGTGGCCTAGGCCCAGGCGTTGATCCGTTGGTTTCAATAATACTCACTCACTCACTCACTCACTCACTCTTGAGAACACCTCGGCTAGCAAGTGAAAGTGAAGGAGCCCTTCAATAGATGCGCGTACCGGCCTGAAGACTAAAGCAGAAGAACACAGGCTGCGCACCACCCGCAGAGAAACACTGCTGTGGTGGCATGGTTACACCAGCTGGCGGTGAGGCACTCATTCTAAGGTGCATATTTCAGCGGTCATGCCAGTTTACAACTGTCTAAAAGAAATATGTTACCTCCACACGCCTGAGCTAGCTAAACTAGAGCTAAAGGAACGTCCTCCTCAGTCACTCCGTTTTCTGAAACACGGCTCGACTCTAATTCTAACTTTCTCTCCACCGAGCGGAGAAGAGAGCCGCCACTGTACTGTAAATGACTCAGTGGTTGTCGGGAAATGATGCGTGAATCTGTGGATAGCTGAACAAACAAACAACATATAACATCACACATGAGGCAAGCAGATCAAAAGTTATTACTGCACTTACTGCATCTATTGTGGGCACTGTTAACTATTCCATATACAGTGGGTTCTCTTAGCGAGCCACAACAAAAGGTGGTAGGCGGCCCATGCAGCATTGCCAATACAAACAGCCAGCGCTCCGTCATGCCAATGAATTCGATCAGAGTGCAAACAATGCAGTTTGCCAGCAGGCAGCACAATGTGCGGAAGCTGCGTGCGCGCCAGGCGGCGATATGGGCATGACAGATCACGCGAGGCAAGACCCGTGTAGGACGGGATCGCTGATTCTTTCAACGTAGCAGGAAATGAGTGTCAGTGAAAGAATGAACGACGACATTCATTGATTGGTGACCGTAGCGTACTAGAGATGCAGCAGAATTACAGCATAAAAATAGAAAAAACGTACAATAAGAAAACAAAATACCACGGGGAAGTAACTGCACAAACAATCAAAAGAGAAAACACAGTTTTTACATCGAAAGCTGTATATGGCTACGAGAAACGAAAAACTGTACGGCATCAGTGTCACGAGTGGTCTCCATTGGCTGTGCTATCAGTTACGTCCTTCTCAGCGTCATACGCAAGCACGTGTTCCATTGGCTGCTTTGTGAGTGACGTTGTCCATTCCGTCACAGCCGTGGCGTTGAGCAACTCTAAAAGAGCGCAGACAGTAGAAACGTGAGAAATAGCTCGCCTTCGCCAGGCCGAAGGTGCAGTCCAGGTAGAAAAACTGGCCAGGGAGGCCGAGTGCCTACAGCAATGGTGTACCGATGATTCGGCAGCCTTCCGAGCACTACATTGCGAACCGGAATGAAAGTGCCGGTGACGGGGACATCTATACCAAGCCGCCGAGTTGACTGGCGATGTCACCAGCTTGCAGAAACGCGACGCCGAACAAGTGGCTTTGCGGGCACAACACCGCCGACGTTATTATTATTGCGGGAGTGCGTTTGCCGGAGTGAACACCCGAGTTTAGCATGGGCTTCTTCAGCGTCAGTTCGGTTTCGACTGCAATGTCTGTGAACCCCTGTGGACCCAGAACAACCACTGTGATAACTCACTGCGAAACGCATTTAACCACTCATTACACTCTTTCGTTACTACGATCTTGTGAGTCATAATGTGCTGCATGTGAAGTTAACACTGTTGTAAGCCAAGACAAACGTGTGCATAACCTCATTGAGTAACATGATTATGTAAACAATAATTGTGAAAGGCTTCAGTGCAACTTCGGGTTGAAACCACTGCTAAACACTGGGGCCGCATGTTTCAACTTTTGCTGGTTACCCATTTGTATGGAGTGCTTGGGGGATGATTTTTATTACACCTTCGTCAAAGACGAATAGAATACAGTTGCCAACTTATTTTTCTTCAAATTTGATGCATGGAACCCTCTAAATGCCGCTCCGATAGCTTGTTGCAGCTAACGTGCTTTTGCAATGCCCGTGAGAGCAAAGGCATGGCAAACTGTCGCCACCTCTCGGTTTTTAGAGCAGAATAGGACAAATACGAAAAGCGACGCGCACACAGCACTGACATTGCACCTCACACCTCACTTTTTTTTTTGCACTACCACCGCGATCACCTCGCCTTTATGCAAACAAGGACGTCACTTGATAACATCACAGATTTTGATGAACTGTGATGTCATGACCACCCTATATGCTAGCGTCAGCACGTGATGATTATCTGTATCAGTCATGTTGACACTGCCTATATGGGGAATCTGATGCAGGTTTATTTTCACGCTTGATGAGTCATCCAACACTTTCGCTCTATTAACATCCAGCACTTTCACTGTATTAGGCATTAACCTGAGATTGCACAAATACGAAAACTGTTTTTTTCTCAGTATGTGTGGATCCTCCGTCAACCCATTCCGAAAGTGTTTGGCGCTTATGCCGGTTTTGCACGGCCTGCTGGTTTGGAAGCATTGAATGTTTTTGGCGCTTTTCCTGATTTTTGCACTGCCTCCGTGATCGGTCACTCTTTGATGAAACAGCGATGCCATGCAATGATGTCATCGTGTGACGTCATGTTCGGTCACTTAAGCCTGGTGCCGTAGTGACGTCACTATAAGACCACAAAATTATGCGTTATCTGGTGTCATAATGACGACATACGCTGACGCTACCATGCGTGAGTAATTTTTGGCCTCCCTAGATTTGACGCACACCACCAATGCAGACGGTGAACCTATGAGTCTGATGAGGCATCTAAGGCGTTCACACCTAAATCAATAAAAGAGAGAAATTAGGAGGAGATAGCGAAGGTAAATCAAGCTTCACAAGAGTCACAATTATACTAGAAGATATCGCCGTAATATCGCTTTCAATGCATGCTAATTGGCTGGTGGAGATGCTGATGTCAATTGGTTGCTTTATTCACTGGAAAACGTTAGATTTGACTTCACGCATGGAACCACCAGGACACTCCACAATATAATTATTACCATTGACGTCACTAGGGTGCTTAAGAGATCTTTAATATATATACCTGCGTGCGTACACCAGCGAATAGAATGTGATACATGAACTGTGACAGCAAGCACTGAACGCAAAGGTACCTTATGGTACTCTATGTCTAAAACTGCGTGTTGTTACCGAAAGTGGTCATCTGAGTATACCAACGCTGTTTGTGAACGTAACTAAACACACAAACTCACCAGATGGCGCTGCGCAGCTGTCACCTGAAGGGTCCTCGCAACACTCTTTCAGGCAGCCACTCTGGCTGCCTGAAACTCTGGCTTAAGCATCGGCCGTGAGCCCTTGGGCTCGGGCGGCTTCCTCGGCTCGTTGGACGGCCCATAGTTGTTGTTTCAATGCGGAGCTGAGCAGAGCCGCCTCCCAGCGCGCCCCGCGGTTCGAGACTGCCCCCTCGTTTGTACTGCTGACCGCGTCATTGAGACTCGAACACTCCCATAACATAGGCCCCAGGCTTGCCCGGGAATCGCATGCTTTGCATTTATCTGTCGAATACACGTCAGGGTAAAAGAGCTAAGAGATCACTGGATTTGGAAAAGTGTCTGTTTAACGTTGTCTCCATGCAACTGACTGGTCTATATTTTCCTTTGAATTGTAAATACACGTCATATCGCGAGAATTGACTGCCGAGACTAAGACATTAGTTTCGGTGCTCCCATGCAAGTATGCCTCTCTTTCCGATGAATTACTGAATTATTGCGCTGAGAGAATTGCCAGTAAAAAATCGTGACGCAAGTGGGGGTTGATTGTTCACATAAAAAATGTGAGTTTCGCGTGCAGCGGCACAACGCGCATTTTCATTTTTTACTTAAGTATAATGCAGTGTATACTATTCGTTTATATACGTAGATTACATGTGTGTATGCACACCAATCCATCCCATCAAGGTATCTCGCCTCTAGAACATCGTGCGCTATTGCTTTGAAGGCATATTTCCGCGTTCCTTCGTCGCGCTGCGTGAATGTAGAAATAACGCGTTCGATGCTCTAACCACTGGGCTACCACAGCGGCCATGCGTGAATGTAGGAGTCGGAGGCCATTCGTATTTTGACTTGCACGGCGTGGTGACTTGTATTCGCGCGATAATACGTGGACAGGGGGGGACTCAGCAGATGGCTAGTAGTTTTCTACGTGTGTCCCTCACACCGTGACAGTTAGCAGTCACTGCGCCGTGCTCTTTACCGGGCCGCAGAAATTAGGCGCCGTCTTTCTGTTTTGACCACTACCACCACCACCCCGGTTAGTGTCGAACCCGCAGAGAGCATGATGGCCACCTCGTTCCCTGCAGTGGCTGCGTTTGCTGAGAAAGCAGAGAGAAAATGCGCCACTCGCCTTTCGTCCGTCTAATAAGCGTGAAGGGCTTTGCTTGCTTCAGCAGCAACGTCTACTTCTCGTCAACCTTCTCAAGATGCTGATCAATATCATTAGATCACTGATTGCGGGTCACCAGACACCAGCAGCACTAGCCGCAGAACAGCTTTTGGAGGTGCTCATCCCAGTTCTCGACGACCTTCGCTGAAAAAACAGTATGAAGAGTCGAAAGCACTGCCCCTTAGTGCTGCAGTGGAATGTCCGATCATTACCTTTATAGACGTTTTTCATGAGACTAACTTTTTTTGCGTGTTCGTGTTTCCTTCCCCCCCTTTTTAAAATTTTTCTCATCTCTCTCCTTCATTCTTCCCTTATTTCCTCTATGCCTTCCCTTCGCGAAGGAGCAGGCAGGCTTTGTGCCCCTGTAAGTGACAGTCATCAGCTTGTTCCCTCCCTGTTTCTTCTGTTTTCGTGTTCTCAATATATAAAAAAACAAATAAATAAACAACTACTCTTTTGTTCATAAGGGCGCCGTCACCATAGCGCAGGCTATTACGACCTACACCACAAAGTAGTTCATTACGTGCTGTGCCCTCAACACTTACTTGGCGTTGAGACGACAGACAGATTCTCGGCTGCTGGCCCGAAGGTGACGTGTTCAGCTCCGGCCACGGCGGTTGCATCTTCATATATGCGAAATGCCCCTTGTACTGTGCAGTGTACATTTAAAAAGACCAGATAATTTTTGGAGCCCTCAACGACGCCGCTTCTGAGAATCATACCGTGGTTCGGAATGCAAAACAATATATATTATTATCATTAGACTACAGACAGCACAACACCATGTACACTCTCAGGAGCAGCCGCATTCTCTTCGACCAAAGTTGTGTACAGTTACGGTAAACTGGATCTAAAACAATTGGCGTTAGTATTTTTGCGTATATTTCATATAATTGCTATCACAATCATTGCTTCACTTTTGCAGCCAAAATGAGGTCTTTTCTCTTTCAATAAACGATTACTTCAGTTTAGACATGTTTAAATGAGCTTAACTTGCGTCTATGTGAGACCGATAGTGATCCAGTGTATACATTTCGAGAGTCGTTATTTCTTTAAGTAGTTCGCTATAAAAAGAGTGGGTTTACTAAAATATGACAAATTCCCTAAACACGCCTCTTACGAAGAGATTACGGTAATGTTTTAGCAAACAAGGGTGTACTGAACAAAATCTGTGAACCGTGTTATATTTTTAACATTCATTTAGGCGACTACAATATTAAGATATATGAGTCTGGAGGGCTTTATAGTCTGCAGTAAATGCCGAACTATTTTTCTACTATGGACCAACTTAGCTAGAAAGAAAGGAAACGCTCGCAATGTCTACTTTATCTTCACAAAATATGAAATATGCGGATTTGTTCTTGTTACTGCTACCTTATTTAACGCGGATTTAAATTTCAGCATTACCTGAGTTTTCGATCAATTTTGTAACTCCACTTCTGGATAATCTTGGTTCAAATCTCATTGGGGCTTGCATTCTTATATTTTTCTACTTTCAACGAATATAAAGTCTTATCTGCAATTCAATCTGCGTCTTTATATCGAAAACCTTAGCTCGAAGTCGGAACCGTTTCACAAACTCGAGCTTCAAAAGTAAGAATGCTTTCGACCGTGAGTGACCTTGGGAGCGAAAAAGATGTCTTTCGTTGTTTTGTGAACCGGCAAACCATCTCTTTATCTCACTGCAAAAAAAAAAAAACAAAAAACAAAAACCCTATAAGAGGCTTAAGGTTTTGAAAACATTTTCTTTTTGTTATTGTTGGTATAACAATGGCTGCAACGCCCCAAAATCGAATAAGAATGTTATCAGAATCAAGGCGTTCGGGGGCTAAAAGGATGGTGGTGTCCGTGTTTTATTTTTGCGATTGATTTTCTTTCCATTGTACGAGGGTCTTCATTAAGTGCTTTTTCTTTTGTCGCACAAGCATTTTCTTATTTTATTCAGTCTTTCATGAAAAGGGTCAATAGGCGAAGGGTTAGAGAATTCTTGCTTGCAGAAGCACGCAGTTCTGTGGCCGGTTTCATTCTCTGCAGAGCCACAATATTTGCTTTCAAGAACTTTAAATTCTATTTTTTTTTCAGCTGGAGTGGAGCGCGAATTTCGCTTCCTCTTAATCTCTCTCTTCTTGTTTAATCTGAGGCTCTTACGTGGAATCACGGATTAATATACGTCAAAAGCACCCACCGTTTCTTGACCCATTCAGCAGTGTTCGGAAAGTTCGCTTTATGCGGTAAACCTATGCGTCCGTGTGTAATCGTTCCATGCCCAATTTCTTCCACTCCAATTTTGGCAACCTGGTAGCTGATTGCCTTACAAGCAGATAGTTATCTGTTGGAAAGTCAAGTTTAAGAGAACCTTGCCTTGTACATGTATCGACCTTGTTGCCAGCCTGTACAGCTCTTTATTTGTCGCTTCTTTCTTCAATACTTCATGTAAAGTAGCATGAAGCCTGTGTTACCATGAAAACGAGACTGAAGCACTCTAATGTATTATATCATAGAATGTACCGTTTCTCTCTGACCCTCTGTATTTCTCACAATGATTTCCACATGAAGGAAGAACGCAAAAATATTAAATTTCTGTTTCACGATGGCGAAATGTATGACCTCCAAGTTTTATACAATAAAAACACAGTATAAATGTCATTTCAAAATTCGTGAGGACTACAGATGCAAGGCTCAGATATTGACGTATGCCATGTCTCCACCGAGCCCATATGTCACCATCACCCTGCGCGGTACTGCGATGGTGCGCCAACTGCACGGGGCGTTTTTGTTGCTATTCCTCATGTTATGGCCAGTTGCCCACGTCGAATGAGCCACCGATGGAGAACTGGGTTTTCTCTTGCTAAAATGTCATATTGCTATAGTGCAGCTCAGTTTGAGCATGAAGAATAAGAGGCAACAGCGTAGAAGGGAAAGGCAGGCAACACGACTAGCGCTACAAGATCACCGCTCTCCTCGCTGAAACAAGTGCTTTTTGTAGATATTTTGCTTCAATAGGCCTCAAGAGGTAACATAACTATCCTGAGTTGGGAGCGAAACAAATCATCTGTCGCGAGATATAGATCTGGTTGGTACCACGCAGATTGAAGCCTTAGAAAAAAGAGAGAGAGACGCAGGCATGTTATCTTTCGCAGCGTTCGCTATGCAGTGCAGACAAATATTGACGCATATATGCGGTATTCTCAAGTTATTATTTTAGTATTTTCGTCTGACAATAAAGAACAAAACAAAGCACGACTACAGCAGGAAAAAATACGTGCAGACAACACACACGAGCGTTTGTCCATGTCCTGCCCTTGTTTATTGTAGTTTGGCTCTTAATCCCTGAACGCCATTAATCATCTTACACAAGCTTCATTTAATTAGTTGTGTGACATGGGCCGAAATTGTTGATATTTCAGAATTTCGCTCAACTGAGCGCCAGTACCCAAACAGCACACATTATGTCCAGCAGTCGGTGTTATGAACCAGTGTAGAGGTTGCTCTCGAGGGCAAAAAAAGATAATCAGTATGAAAAGTTAAACCGTACTCCTAATATTGTGACATCAATTTGTGGGAGCACGATATTTTTCTTTTTTTTGTCGATTACACGTTACCTTTAACAGTAGCTAATCCCACTGACTTCATTCGTGACAGCTTTCCGCAACATTGTCGAAAGTGAGTGCAGGAAGGATTGCAAAGTTTTCCCAGCTTACGTGAAGTGATCGCAGATCACTGAGGTGCAGTCCATAAATAGTATGTTTTAACTCACCTATATATTGCTCATTGATTTGAAGAATTCTCAGCCTATAGCACTAGAAAAAATCGCTTTTGCAAAACAAATATGGGGAACATGAATTAAGAATACTAAAAGAAAGTACGGTACCTACAATGTGCAAGTTTTGACGGCAGATTGGTGGATCGAGTCCCGTGCGTGGCGGCCACATTTTTCTTGGAGGTGAAAGAAAGCACTCTTGGACCATGCACCCAAATAAAAAAGCCCACGTGGTCAAATTTTCCGCAGCGCTCCAAGACGGCGTCCCTCAGAACTATAGGGTGGTTTTTGAAAGTTGAACCCAATCAGGTATTTACTATCGTGATCTTGAATAAAAACGAATTCTCTGATTTATGACAAGCATTGCCACGTGTAAAACAATGCTAAGCATATAAGGCGCATCATAGCGGAGGCCTCCAAAATAAAGTCGGCTCCCCACGGCATCTTCAAGTGAACCCAAGTCGGCTGTTCTTCGGATTTTACCTCCTTGAGAACATATCAGCCAGTATTGCTACGAGCGTTTATTGTCTGACATTTATGCATTTGAGATGCACTCACGAAAGCTGCTATAGCAATGCTCGGCGGAGACTGCGTCACAATGACCGGGAAGCCTCACGAATTTATTATATCACTGCGTTGAGATTACGCGCTGTACGCGAATGGTCAAGTTTATTCCAGAGGTCTTCGCAAGCGCCAACAATAACGCTAGAAACTTCAATGCCGCATTTACAAACGTTGACCCGCCTTACCGGAGAACAGATTACCGACGGCTGGTGCTCTGTACGCCGATATAAGTTAACAGCGTGCACTGCTTGATGTGATTTGATGTCCAGTTTTCCGGACACAAGTTTGGCCAAATAAGGACCATTGCCTTGAACCCACCGACTGCTTCCTTCATCAACGTCCTGCTACCGTGACAATATTGACAATCAAACCTACTTCCTGTAACTTAGCACGCACTGTGTACGAAAATTGGGGCACTGTATATAACAGACCACTGAAACGTGATCCTGCTGTAAATGTCTGGCTGGGGTTGCTTTTATTTATTTTCTTTTTTTCGCAAGGCAAAGGTTTAAGTATGGAAAATTCAAGATTCGATTTTTCTCAGCTTAATTATGAAGCGAAAGCAAGAGTGTTCCAAACACGTCGGAAGATAATAGAATCACAATGCTTCAGCATTGTGAATATTCCTTGCAACTCCGTGCAGCTACTGCATCTTTCTCTGACGTGTCCGCTTTTTGGTCGCGTAATTTCAGGGTGTATACTCCGATCTAGCTTCAACATTGCTGCGTTATTGTCCGTAGTGACTGCTTTTGTCTGTAGGCTGCCTGGCACTAGTCGACCCTTCAAATCAGTAAGTCCTTCACAGTGAAACATAGAACAGCGACACACAGTTAATAGAAATGCGTCTGTCGCTATTTCTTCTCGCGTTAGGAAGCAAAAGATCATAGAAATATTCGGAGAAACCTGTCTGGACGCGCAAATTCTCGTTAAATGTGTGACGGCTGTGATTTTCACCGTTTATTTTCGCATTTATTTGTAGTTTCAGTGAGACATTCACTTCTGGGCAACAAGCAGACAGGCACAGGTCCTTTGTATGTGTTGGCGTACATACGAAAAGTTACCCCTTTCTTTTCAGTATAGCTTCGCCATTCAAAACAAACAAACACCTAAAACAATAAAAATGAAAAAGTTCCGTGCTTTTTTTACTGCCTTTCACGCACTACAGATCCGCAGTGGTACCTTTCTCGGCGCTCAAAAACAAGAGCTCTCAATACTCTTTTCTCGGGTGCGCATTCAAACACGTTCAACATTCGCCTTAATGTTATGCATGGTGTCAGTGATTCCCAAAGTTGCGTTGTTATTATGTTTGAGTTTGCCCTGCTTTTTCCTTTTGTTGTTTCTCTGTTCGTTTTCTTTATCTTTGCTTCTCTATTTCTTTCTTTCTTTTTCTTCTTTTTTTCTTCGTTTCTTTCTTTCTCTGTTTTATATGCAGTACGTGCTTCCACCCGCCTAGTCACTCGACAAATGGTAAGCACCCTTGTCACCTGGTGCGGAAAATTTCCTTGCCTGCGCCCGAGGGTAACGTCACGTCACTTCTTGGAACAACACATGGTTGCGCATGCCACGAAAAAAAGAGACAAAAAAAGGAGGTAATGGCATAGATAGACTTGCACTGCATCCCACAGCAGCAACAAATAAAAAATGACAACGCCGAACACCGTCAATCTCTCAGACACATCGAGGCGTCAGGAAGGAACAGCCTATGCCAACCAGCACAAAGTCTATACGGCTTGCTTTCAGATAGCGATCCATGGAATAAAATTTGGGAGCGCATCAGAGAGTGCTGGCGGACCTGTTGTTATCTGTGCCACCACGCCGCGTTTAGCTTATACTGATGGATATCAGTGTGCGTGTGGGTGCCACGGTTGGTGTTTGCATTGACACCGAACTGAGCCCGTCACGCTCCACTACATTTTTCGGCAAGAAGCGCGTCGTCTTATAGGTATACGTCGAAAAATAGAGGAGGTGGCTTGAGAAGGAGTAGGGTCTTTGCGTTGATATACGGCGCATCATTTTGTGTAGAATCCTCGCGTATTTCCTGCGCTTACTTACATGCCGGTCCTGAGTGTGCTTATTTCTTCCAAGTGGCAGGCTTCAATGCTAGTAGGTTGTGCCTAAATTAACGATATGGTGACTGCTGTTGGCGTGTCTGCGTAGAACCACAGGAAAGCGAACGCGCCAATCGTGGTGATGAAACAAAAGGGTCTCGCAGCTGTGTGGTCCTTTACGCCGGCTAAAAAATAGGGAGGTAAAAAAGTGTTCATAGCGGCTTCTCATTCTAGTTGCGAAAGAGGGGCGCCATTAAGGTGATTATTGCGTGCGGATGATGCGCCATTGTTTATTATTTTCTTTGAAGACATGTAATCTATTTTCGCTGAAAAATGGTACTGGGCCTTCGATTTCTCTGTGATAGCATCTTTAGGTCTCTGTGTATCCCTATACGTAAACAATAGGCTGCTAAATGTTCAACCAATTTGCGCATGCAAGAACTAAGCGATGCGATGCTTCGTTTACGGCAGTGAGGGGCAAAGCGGGGGACCTAATTAATTAGGCCAGAAATTTTTCAATGGTAGTTGAGACAATAGTCTCATTAGCTCAAGCGCATAAGATGTCCATAAGAAAATCCGAAAGTGTACAACAAACACGAACTTTCGATCTCTGAGACTCCACAGGCGTGATGTCTCTTTCTGCCTCTCCAGCTTTTCCAAGGCGTTCACAAAAAAGCGGACGTAATTATCGCACCCTTTCAAAGCGCCATGCTCGACTTTGTTCTACGACCACAACACATTGCGCACATCATGCGAAAGGGGAGGTTAAATAGTATTTCTTGCGGCATCAAAAACAAACATCGCCAGGCCTGAGTGGAACACGCAGCCCGGCGATATTTGATACAGGCGAAACAAGCAGAACGAAAATACTGCGCATACTCCCTTGCAGCTTTAGGGGGGTAAAAGTGCCATACTGTAGGTGGAACGAAAGAACCTGCACGAAAGAGGACAAGCGGCCCAGAACACGCCTGTAAGAGGTGCGTGTTGAGTTGGAAAAAAGATAGCATGACAATCAAGCTGAAGGTCCTGCACTACTTAAATGTTAACTCTGTGACGGCGCTGACATATACACATGCATGTGGTGGTATTTTTATAACCAACGCAAACGTGCAACATGCGTTTATGTCGCCCCGTGCGTTCTTGTAGCAATCTTTATCAGCACTGCTATAACGCGCTCCGCACTGTCTTCATGCCATGGCCGCTGCAAACTCGTCTGCCCGAGAAGCTCGATTCATCCTTCGTAGCACCCCAGGACATATGAATTTTGTATACAATAGGCAGTCTCGTTTGCTGTAACATTTTATTCATTGAAAAGAAGGGCGTGTTAGCATAATAATGCTGCGCTTTCTGCCACTAATACGCAGTTCACCAGCTGCCAACAAAGTCTCCAAGTAGCATTTCAAATAATGTTATGCGGGAAATGTAACAGAACAAAAATTGATTGATTTGATCAATTTGTAGGGTTTAACGTCCCAAAACCACCATATGATTATGAGAGACGCCATAGTGGAGGGCTCCGGAAATTTTGACCACCTGGGGTTCTTTAACGTGCACCCAAATCTGAGCACACGAGCCTACAGCATTTCCGCCTCCATCGGAAATGCAGCCGCTGCAGCCGGGATTTGAACCCGTGACCTGCGGGTCAGCAGCCGAGTACCTTAGCCACTAAACCACCGCGGCGGGGAACAGAACAAAAATATCGAACAACATATAACGAGAGTGATGTCTCACAAAGGCCGTGGTAGCTGGTTCCATCATGGAAGTAAACAAGTTGATAAAAATTGGCCCCGTATTTGCATGTTTTACTGCAAATGTCGTCGGAGGATGATATTCTTGCATACAGAGAGAGTGAACAGAACTTTTATTTGATGTTGTGCACGAGAAAATCGGTGAATTGTGGTGAGGAAGCGCAAGCGTTAGAGAGTCTTGATCCGTGCAGCGAAGGCGAACGAGCGCATCGAGGCACGTTAGACACGAACGCTATCTGGCAGTTACCTTCGAAAATGAAGGAAAGCGTGCGCACCCACGGAGAAAGATGCGCGCCTGTCTCGCAGGCGATAACGTGTAGTACGCAAATAACGGGCAGATGGCGCTATCGTGTAGTCTTGGTTTGGACGGTCGCGGTGGATGGACGTGTTTTTTGAGCGCTCCCGATTGACTGCGCAAATAACTTGTTTTGCATGTTTTGAGCTTGTCTTTATAAATACAAGGCAGCAGTTAAAATCCCTGTAGCACTTATTTTATTGTACGGCTTTTTCGGGGGTCAGTCAGCAGGTATTTATTAGTTTTTGCGCGTGCGTCTGTGTTTGATTTTCGTTTTTGTTGTTTTTTCTTTTTGCCACCCCGTGGGGGAGGTGCATGTACATTGAAGACGCAAATTTTTGTAGTAGAGCTTAGACTTTCTTTTTTTCGTAGGGCAGGGCTCGAGTATTGTAATTATTGAGTGAGACAAGTCATAGAGACAATCGGTGCCGGAAAGACATGGTTAAAAAGACTGTAAAGTGTTCAGGTTGCGGGGTTGCTTTGAAAGCGGACCCGAGTGTAGAAGCGGAAGAAGAGGCTGACGCGAAGTGTAGGCAATGTAAGGTCAAGGAAAAATTGCCCGCAGCTTCCCTCGGGGGAACACTGAGGAGGATGCGGACCATATAATTGGTTAACGGGGTGTTAAAGTGCGACTTACTTTGGTCGATGGCTAAATTTGTTAACGTGGTTGTGAAATGAGGTGTTAAATTGCGACTTACTTGGGTCGATGGCTAAATTTGTTAACGTGGTTGTAGGAGGGGGTGTTAAATGAGTGAACACGTACACACGTATGCGAAAGGGCGGCGCTGGTCGAAGGGACGTCGATCATTGTGTTTGTGGATTCGTTGGAATTCATTTCACCGCGACCTTGGACATCGACGCGCCGTACAAACCAACCGACGAGCGGCAACTGAGCGAGCGAGCGCCGACCTTGAGTATATATACAGCACAACGGCGCATGCACTGTCAGCTGTTGAATGTTCTCGAAGCGCGACGCCACATGCGCGTCCACTGGAGAATCAGGAGAATTGTAGATGTCGAACGCGGTGTGTAGAGGAGGAAGGGTGCACAGATGGTGGAAGAGTGAAGCGCGCGCGGTGTGTAGAGGAGGAAGGGATGCACAGATGGTGGAAGAGTGGGCGACGGCGTGACGGCGCATGCGCGCGCGTCAGCTGTCGAATGTTCGAGAAGCGGTGCGGACGGCGCGGACGGCGCACTACAAGACGCGAGTATAAGATGCTCCGCATCTAAAAATGGAGAAAATGATGGTTACCCAGAGTGACCTGCTGATGAGAATCACCGAGCTCGAGACTGTGTTGGCGACAGAGCAAGAGAAAACGAGGGCTATGGGAGAAAGTCTGAAGTCCGCCGAGGAAGCACTGGCCAAGGTGAACAGAGGAGCAGCCTACGGAGAAAACAGTAGGAAATCGGCAACCAGAACGGCGGAGAAGAAAGAGCAAGCAAAATTGGAAAAAACGGGTTGAGCCAGTTCAATTGCCGCAAGGTCCAGCTTCAGCGAAGTAGTGGTGGGGCTGGGAGGGGACAAAGAAGCCGGCGTCATAGGTGCAAGCAGCCCCCACGTGCGGGACGCTCGGGCTGAAAAGTCACAGCATATGATAATCGCGAGGGACTCGAATTTAAATCGATGCACAGAAGCCATCAAAGAGAGGGTAAGAGGTGACAAGAGGGTCGCAGTAGGGGCATTCCCAGGACGCAAGCTGAAAGCAGTCATGAGCAAGCGAGCGCAAAACTCAAAACTACAGCTGATAGACGAAACCTCGTGATAATTTCAGGCGGTTTAAATGATGTCTTAAGCGAAGATACAGCAGGACTATCAACCACACTGACGAAAGGCGTCGATGACGTGCGCGCCACTTCTCCTCAGGTACAGGTAGTGATATGCATGATACCGGAGGCACCGGTGCATTATAGCAACCTACAAAGAGCGGTTGTCAACGCAAACCAAGAGATATGGCGGATGAGTCGAGAGGAAGGCTTTGAGGTGGTGGAAATAAACAGAGAGGTGCATAGGAGGGGTGGTGTCAACGAGACAGAATTCACTTCGATGGGCGGCTAGGTCATGAGGTGGGTTGGTGACTTGCAGGACGCGCAGTAGCTTTTTTGGGGGGCAAGCGGGCCTTTCGGGGTGCAAGATAGCTAGTAACGACGAAAACAATCAGGAAGACTCTTTGACAGGTGGTACGGACAAATATTTATTTATTTATTTATTTCGACATACTGCCAATCCCATCAGGGATTTTAGCAGGAAGGGCGTGAACATAAAAATTCGAATAGGTACACAATAAAGACATACATCGCGATAAAGTACAGAATGAAACTAACAGAATCGGATCATTTAACAATTTCAGATCAAAGAAGGCATAAAACATTAGTGTAAAGAAAAGTTGTCAGAAGAAAATAAATGCAGCGACTTGGTTGACACATTGGTTGACATATTGGCATATGCATCAAGAAACACAACAAGAAATTACAGCAATAAGAAACTACCCTACAATATGGCGAAGTATTTCAAGGAAGGGCAAATTTATACACACTGAAAAACAGACACATGTTCAAGAATCAACAGAGCGATTTCTCTTCACCTGGATTCAGTACTAAAAATTGCTTAAAGAAAAAATATGATGACATGATACTTCGCTCGTACAATGTTCACATGAACATACATATTAAAATCAACCAGGTGATTCCGTTTGCATAATACAAGGTTCATTTTCGACAAGGGTTAGAAATTTCGCTAATTCGGTAGTGCTGGAGATACTCGGATCCAGTTTATTCCATTCATTAGTGGCTAACGGAAAGAAGGAGTACTTAAAGCAGTTTTTGTTGAAGGAGTATTCGTTAAGTCTCATTGGGTGTTTTTGGCGTGTTGTTCTAGTTTGATCAAACGTAAGATAGGCGGATACATCAATGTTTAAATGACCATGTATTAATTCATGTATGAATTTTGCACGTGCTAACCTTGTTCTATTCATTAGGGTAAGTATTCCAGCTTTTTTCATTAGTTTAGTCGGAGAATCTGTATGTCTGTACTTGTTGTAAACGAACCTCATAGCTTTCCTTTGTATTCCTTCCAGTTTCGTGATTTGCTGTTTTGTGAATGGTGACCAAATAATATTACCGTATTCAAGTAATGATCGCACAAGGAAAGTGTATGCAAGCAGTTTTAGAGAAGGCGGGGCCTGGCGAAGCCGGTATCTGAGTGTAAACAAGCGGCGTAGTGCAGCTGAAGTAACGTAACTTATGTGTGCATCCCATCTTAGATCTTCAGTTATAATAATTCCAAGATATTTATGCTGACTTACTCTAGTTATGGGAATGTCATTGATGGTGTAAAGAAAATTTGACCTAGTTTTTTTTCGACTTACTGATAAAATTGTACACTTGTTTGCATTAAGTGACATCTGCCATTTACGGCACCAGCAGGAAACATCTTGTAAAGCACTATTTAAAGCTACATGGTCCTCCGTTGAGTTTATTTCTCGATATAGCACGCAGGCATCCGCGAATAATTTGATTTTTTCCTTAATATTTGTAGGCAACTCATTAATAAAGAGAAGAAACAAAATTGGCGCCAGCACACAGCCCTGCGGAACTCCAGATGTGGCGGAGGTGGTAGCAGAGGTTTCAGCGTTAAATTCCACATACTGTGTACGATCAGTAAGATAATTTTTGATCCAGTTAAGAACAGTAGAATTTCCTAATAGATTCCATAGTGGCACCAGTATATAAGATAGGTGGAGTCCGGGACAGAAATAGACGTAGCCACGAGTGCCGAGACAATTCAGACGTAGGGTAAATTAACATGCAGGGTGGTAGGAACAAGCTGAAGTGGGAAGAGATAGAAGAATAGCTAGGGGAGGAGAGGCCGATTGTGTACGGTTTTGTAGAAACACATCTCAGGGACATGGAACAACCTCCGAACAATCCGGACTACGCATGGGAATAGTGTAATAGAACAGAAGGCAGCAGAAAGAAGGGTGGTATTGGGGCATTCATTCATAAAAGTACAGACTGGCAAAGGGTCCAGCAGGAGTGCAAGGAACATTTATGGCAGAAAGGGAAACTGGCAGGGCAAATGACACTCCTTGATTTCGTGTACTTGTGGACGGGAGCAAAGGCCAGAGAGGAAAACCAGGCAATGGTAGAGTGTATATCAAATGACATTCAGGAGTTAAGAGGAGAGTGCGAGATAATTATACTAGGAGTAATGAATGCGCACATAGAATATATAGATGGGTATACCAACCTGACAGGCAAAATGGTCCTGGATATGTGTGAAAGGGTTGATTTGATCATTTGCAATTGTACCGACAAGTGTGGAGGAGGAGGAGGAAGGGAAGAACTGAAAGGCAGCGAGGTCAACCAGACGCATGTCCGGTTTGCTACCCTGCCCCGGTGGAAGGGGTGAGCGCATAAAGGAGAAGAGAGAGAGAAGTGAAGGGCAACGTGTGCGTAAATGTGACCTTGTCCATTGCACGCTTATAAGCGGTCGCGTAGTCCGGTCGTCTTTAGAAAACTTAGCAGTGCTCGCGTCACTTTGCGGGCCTGCGACGCGTACAGCCATGAACCAAGGATCTTCTCTTCGGAAAAAGGTCTACTGTCTAGTGTCTCTAACGTTTCGCGTAGCAAGTTGCGTTCACTCGAAAACGTTCACATGAACACAGTAGATGTTCTTTAGTCTCGTCA
>NW_023612260.1:0-55000 GCF_013339725.1 Rhipicephalus microplus
CGTATGCAACAAACTAACGCACGTAACCCACGACCTCAAGATAGAAGCAGGCCGGTTGGAACACGTCTTGGTAGAGATCGTGCCGGGTACCAGCAACCGTCAGAGCATTTTCATTCTGAATATATACAGCAGTCCAAAGGAACAAAAGCAAGGGTTCAAGACGGTTCTAAAGAAAGCTGTTAATATCGCCGGGAATGTCCACTCGTCATAGCAGGTGATTTCAACGCCCCTCATCATACATGGGGTTACAAGTACAACACTGGGAAAGGAAATCGACTTTGGCAAAGTGCCAGTGAACTTGATCTCACCCTAATCACAGACCCCAGCCTACCAACAAGGCTTGGTAC
Source organism: Rhipicephalus microplus (assembly GCF_013339725.1). NCBI lineage: Eukaryota > Metazoa > Arthropoda > Arachnida > Ixodida > Ixodidae > Rhipicephalus > Rhipicephalus microplus. Next base: position 348 of record NW_023612260.1, read on the forward strand.
ATCTTGCTGCAGGGATTCCACCCCGGACCTTACATTTGTAAGGAACATCAAGAAGGCCCAGTGGATGAACCTTGCTGTAGACCTAGGGAGTGACCACTGCATTCTTGCCACTACCTTTCCGTGGAGCGTAAAAGCAGAGAGAATTTCACTTCACAGACTGGGATAAGTTCAGGAAGATAAGGATGGAAAGGGAACAAGATGGCCACAGACAAGGCTTGGAGCAGTGGGTCAAACAGATTAAAGATGACATCAAATCCGTCTCCTCCACCATTACCACGATTTTCCGGTTGAAAGAATGGATAGCCGGCTCGCTCATCTTCTTGAGGCAAAGCAAGCACTACTGAACCGTTGGAAGGGTCAGCGCCTCAACCGAAGACTGAGGAAGAAGATAGCTGAGGTAAACAGATCAGTCGAGGAACATTGTCGCGTACTATCGAGGCAGCAATGGGACGAAATCTGCAACTCCGTCGATGGTCAGATGCGCAATGGCAAAACATGGAATATGTTAAAGCATCCTCAACGAAAACACCACCAAAACAAATCAAAAGCATGTTATCGCTCGAATTTGCATAAAGAGATAGGGCGCACAACAGAACAGCAAGTTGTCCAGCAGCTCGTGCATAAGTACCTCCCAATCAAAGAGGATTGGCACCACCAAGTAGACAGTACCAGGGCACGCCAAATCCAGGTCTTGAGGGCGACTTTAACTTCGAGGAGGTCAGAAGAGCCTTGCATGATCTCAACGGCAGGTCGGCCCCTGGCCCGGACGGTATATCAAACAAGGCCCTGCGTAACCTTGATGACGATTCAATTGAAACCCTGAGGGATATGATCAATTCAGCATGGAAAGAAGGCAGGGTGCCAGAGCAGTGGAAGCTGGCCACCACGATCCTTATTCTTAAGCCAGGAAAGCCCCCTAACTTTGACAACATGAGGCCAATATTCTTGACATCATGTATCGGCAAGGTCGCAGAACATGCCATACTGCACAGGATAAACAAGTACTTGGAAGATAAAACATATACACACAATATGGTTGGATTCAGGGCAGGGCTATCCACACAAGATGCATTGAAGCTTATCAAACACCAGGTCATTGACAATGAAACCAGAGACGTGAGAGCCATTCTGTGCCTAGATCTAGAAAAAAGCGTTTGACAACATCCACCACTCATTCATACTCGAAGCAATTTCCAAGCTTGGTCTAGGGAAAGCCTTCTATGACTACGTATGGTCCTTTCTTAGAGATCGGAAAGCCGTGATGAATATTGCAGATATCGAGACCACAGCAAAACTAGAAGCAAGGGGCACGCCACAAGGGGCAGTGATTTCACCAATGCTGATCAACATTGCCATGATTGGACTGTCAAAGAAATTATCGAGCATTGAAGGATTGAAGCGCAGCATCTACGCAGATGACATTACCATCTGGTGCACAGGTGGAAGCGAGGGGCAGATTGAGAGCGCTCTGCAAGAGGCGATTGACACCGTAGAAGACTACCTTCGCCCTTCCGGGCTCAAGTGCTCCTCGAGTAAGTCAGAACTTTTGCTTTATCGGACTGCACGCCGGGGACCGAAGCCCAGGGGATGGAAGCCGTTAAACCAGATAGACATCCATCTCCGTACGAATCAAGGGGATGCCATCCAGAGGGTCGACTCCATCAAAGTCCTGGGAATGCTGATAGAGTCTACCGGCGCCAACAGCAAATCTATAGCCAAGTTAACTCGGAAAACAGACAGTGCGGTGCACCTCATACGCAGAGTGGCCAACAAAGAAATGGGATCAAGGAAGACAACCTCATCAGGTTGATGCATGCGTTGTTCTAAGTCACTTCACATACGAGGCAGCAATGCACAACTGGTCAAGAGCAGAGTCCGAGACACTGAATGTGCTCTCAGGAAAGTTATCAAGAAGGTCCTGGGCCTACCCATACATACCAGCACCGAGCGTCTGCCTGAGCTTGGCATACACAACACGCTCGAAGAAATAGAGAAGCCCAAGAGAGCACAGTTTGCAAGGTTATCTACTACAAGGTCGGGGAGAATGATCCTGCAGGAGCTGGCCAACACCCAATAGCAATCAGACCCAATTACAATGATATCCCTGACAACATCAGGGAGACTATCGCGGTATCTCCTATACCGAGAAACATGCATCCAGAACACAACGTCGGAAGAAGAGTAGCGAGGGCCAGGACTATATTTCGTCAAGTCTCAAACGAGGAACGAGGGGTCGTATTTGTTGACGCGGCTTCCTACGCCAATGGGAAAGCGTTTGTGGCAGTGGTAGTCGATGGGGCTGGTCATGTCGTCAACTCAGCGACGGTCAGGACGAAAGACCCAATCATTGCGGAACAAGTGGCCATCGCCTTAGCACTCAAGATGGATAACATTGAAGTCGTCTACAGTGATTCCATGGCAGCACTACGGGCGTTCGCCAAGGGGACGGTCTGTGAACAAACGCTGAAAATACTGCAAGGCAAGAACATAACACATCATCTTCTGAGTTGGCTCCCAGCTCACCTTGGACAAATCAACGATTCCCCTCCCAATCTCAACGAAGCAGCACACGAGGCGGCGCGAGAACTCTCCAACCGCGCCTCCCCGGGGATGCGTTCTACCGGTGAAAGGGATAACCGGGAAATTCTTACAACATATAACGAGCTCACTAAACATTTCTACCTGTCTAGAAGGATTTTCCCTCCACCTCACAAAAATCTAACCCGGCCCCAAGCACTTACATTAAGGCTTTTGCAAACACGGAAGTACCCTACTTTGAAAATGTTACACATCATGTACCCTGACCTATACCCAAGTAATCTTTGTCCACATTGTGGGGAAATAGCTTCATTAGAACACATGCTTCTGGCAGTGCACCAAATTCACTCATTTATCGCACATCACCTCTGCCAGATGGGAGGCGGCAATTCGCAGCTCGTTCTTGGCAGATCAGCTCTAGGCTGTCCACCAAGCCCGCGAGGCGGCTGAGGAGCTTGGCATCTCAGTCCCCACGTGGGAGCTGCCCGCAACACAGTGATCTGTGTTTTTGAGGACCAAATAAAAGTTTATCCAATCCAATCCCCCGTTCGCAGGCCTCCTGGACTGCCGAGTATTAGACTGAGAGTTCGGGGCTTTTCAGAGCCCTCTCCCAGTCTTCTTCTGTGCTGAACTTTGCGCCATGTAACGCCGGGCACTGCCAGAGCATATGAGCGAGTGTGCAGTTATATGTCTCACAACTAGGGCATCCTGGAGTTATGCCATCAGCAAAGTGGCTGAATGTGCTGATTATGATGTTTGGATGTGTCATTTACCTATGTCATCCGTTCGCGTCACGTAATACCGAGTTTGGTACATGTGAAGCTAGCGAAACGGCCGCGAGTGCATCATGAGCGTAGCATGTCATGATGCTACATGACACTAATTCATGTTTATCATGTATGCACCAGTATCAAACTTTCGTCATTCATTTACATCCCGTAATACCAAATTTAGTATAAGTGAAGCTAGCGAAAAGGCCGACAGCACATCATGAGCGTGTAATGTAGTCATGTTGTTACATGACACGCATCTAATGATTATCATTTCTGCACCAGTCACATACCTTCCTCATGCAGGCATGTTATTCCATACTGATTTTGGAATCGATACCACTATCGAAACGGCCAGCAGAGCTATAAGTCGTAGTGGGCTATATAGATATATACGATCAAAGTCGCCCAAGTTCGCTAAGAAATGCTTTGCATTCAAAAGGATCATTGTGTATACGTGAGCCACTTTCTTCCGACCCACACAATAAATTACTATTTACGTCGGCAAACCTTGTGCAACATCAGCACGATTATGAAAACTACGTAATACAGCATGCACTACCTCACGTCACCAGAGAAATGCACTCAGTAGTAACTGGACACTCATATGTCCATGAATATTGGTTTACCAATAAACCAGAATTGGTGCTAATAGATAACTCTCACGTCTTCCCCGAAGTTTCACCATCGAACGATTCACGTTATAGCCTACTTTACACAATCATTTGGCAATATAGAAGCGATGATGAAAATTTATTACGCAATATCCCCCTCAACCACAGTAAGTGGCACGTTCAAACTTGCCACTTTATCGGTAAAGTTCGAGAGATCCGCAAATTGTCCATATTGCGTAACACTTCGTTGCTCGGTCAGCCGTGACCGAAGCTTCTAATCATGCTTGCACGTATCCTCCTCATTCTCTCCAAAGCCTCGGGGTCTTGCGTACCCTCGAGCGCCTGCCATGTGTAGTTAAAGAGGCGCTGTTTGGAGCCTTCCTCGCTTTCATGCGCCTTCCTCCGTGCCTCGATGACGTGAGACAATAGTTGTGGCGACGCTTCTTGCCGCACTATGAGCGCACGCTCCAAGGAAGAGCTCCCATACCCGGCATGGTGACGGACCCTGCTGCGCCTCTTCATTCTCCCGTGCCTTTATTCCGACCGCGGGGCCAAACTTTCACGGCCTCGGGCTTTACGCGCGCGTCCGCCATGGTGGCTGCGGGATGAGTACCTTGATCGGCCGCGGCTCACCTTCCTGCTGGTGCTGCGACGCTTGGGAGCCTCGCTAGCCGCATCACTGGCGCTGCTTGGAGAGGAGCCTCTCGAACGCTTCCTTCGGCTCGCTCTCGGGGTGTTGGTCGCGACAGCCTTCCTTGTGGAAATGTTTTCAGTCACGGTCTGCGCCGCAACCACTGCCTTCCGCAACCTCCGAGCCGCCGTGGTGGAGGGCTCCGGAAATTTCGACCACCTGGGGTTCTTTAACGTGCGCCCAAATCTGAGCACACGGGCCTACAACATTTCCGCCTCCATCGGAAATGCAGCCGCCGTAGCCGGGATACGAACCCGCGACTTGCGGGTCAGCAGCCGAGTACCTTAGCCACTAGACCACCGCGGTGGGGCCTCGGTGGGTCGTTGCTAGTGCCCTGTTGAAGCTTATCACTGTGGCCTGCTTGAACTTGCGGCTGTTTAGGCTTCGGCGGCTTAAGTCTTTTTTTGCAAGTTGGATCTCCTGTGGGGTGAGCCTCCCCGCACGAGGCGCAACTAATAGAACACGGATGTCCATCCGTTGGATTAGTCAGTCCGCACAGCCGGCAAATGGGGCGATCCGAATGCGGGCAAACGTCCGCGTGGTGTCCTTGTTCTCGGCAGACCTTGCAGACTTGAATCGTAGGTCGGAAGGGGTAGCAGCGGAGTTCACCCCCGTAATAGTAGACGGTACGAGGTAGCGTTGGATCGAAAAATGTAATGGCTGCGCTTTTTGTTGTGCCTATCATTCTGGCAGTGATGATCTCAACACCGTGCGTTCTGACACGTAGGTGCGCCATGAGAGTTTCGGTTGAGGTGTTCATCGGTACGCCGTGAATCACCCCTCTCAGAGTATCGTCTCCATTTGCGGCGTAGGCACGGACAGCGTGAGCCCTGCCGTTAAGCACAAGGGCGCGTATCAGACGCACTTTGTCCGCCACTTCCTCATATTTGGTCGACAGAATCGCTATGTTTGACCCTGGGTTAATTCTAAGGATGAAATGGTCATCTCTGATGCCAGCATGGCATTCCTCGATGATTTCTTGCGCAAGCGTAGGAGTGGGAATGTTTCTCAGCGGGAGGCCCTGGTTTGGACGAATGACGACCTTGTAATCGTCCTTCGGCAAAGGCGGTAGCTTTGGCAATTTCTTGAATGTTGGCGTGCCTGTCTTAGCTTGGTCCTGGAGCCCTGCGCTGCCGCGCCTCCGCTCCAGTGCCTCTTGCTTGCGTTTTTTGATGGATTTCGCTGCCTGCCAGCTAGCGTTCTCTTCTGCAAGCGATTGAGCGCCGATAGCGTCTCGGGTCACCGTATCGTGGTCGCCCTGGAGTTGATCCATTTGGTCGTCTGCTGTACCATCCTGGTCTAGGAGGTGGTATTGTTGGTCGGTCGCCGCGTTGAGAGCCATAGCTGGATGAAGCTCCGACGCGGGCGTCCCCAGCGTCGGTGCAGCTGCCGGCGGCTCCCCAGGTCAGCGTTTGGTGAGCGTCCTAGGGGTGACGAGCTTTCTGAAGTCCTTTGGCACCTCCAAGTGGCAAGAAATCCTCTTGAGTGGTGCCCAGGCGTTCCTCGGAACTTCTTGAAGCTGATAGTAACGTTTTCGAGTGCGCACTCATAGTGCTCATCTACTGTACCGCGTCTAAAGCAGCGTTTCCAAACCGTCCCGCAGAAACAGGCAGAAGACCACAAAACAACGCTGGTAAACAAAGCAACGCTGCTCGCGTTCTCAGGGGTTGGACATGTTTGAGCACGTCATGCGCACGTCACCTCTCGGTCGGATGCCAGAGAGGGCGGGAAAGAGGTTTGGCTAGCGAAGGCTACGCGGAGGAGCGGCAAGGGTTTCGAGCTCGCCTTCTCTCACCCTCGTTTTTGCCGCTTCAAAAAAACCTGTTTTCTCCGCTTGTAATGAACCGAGAGAGATATAGACTTTTATTAATTTCCGGCAGATTGCTGGGATGGGCTCCCACCTAGGGGCCAACGGAGAGACCGTGTCTCCCGGCAGCTTCCTTGGCCTGCTGGATCGCCCAAAGTTGTTTGTCCAGGCCCGAACTGAGCAGCGCAGCCCGCCAACGCGCCCGAAGGTCTTCATTGGAGGCCGCGACCCCAGAATTTCCGACTAATGCTGGACATTTCCATAGATAAATGGTCGAGAATGGCTCTGGTGGTACAGTACTGGGATAGATTAGAACTATAGACGTCAAGATATATGTGGTGCATGATGACAGGGTTCGTGTATGTGCGTGTTTGTAGCTGTCGCCACTGAACGGACTGGGCCCAATTTAGCTTGGAGTGAGGCGGAGGGTACTCCCGCCTTTGCAGTCAATAGTGTTGAATTATGTCATTAAATTTAGTGAGCCGATCGTCCCATTCTCACACCGGCGCAGAAAGGTCCGTTTGGGTGGCCGCTTCGTCTGACGTGACTCGGAACGTAAGACCTCGAGCCACGTTGTGCGCCACTTCATTCGGACTGGCCTCCGCGTTACCTAGTGGTGTGTGGGCAGAGAACCACAAGATGTGTACGTATTTGTCCGCCTCGTGAATTTTGCCTGTATTAAGAATCCGCAATGCCTCGGGGGTGATTCTGCCGATGGCGTAGTTTCGAACGGCTGTCTGCGAGTCGCTGATTACGCATGAGGCGTTAGTGTGGGCTATGACCATCGCGATAGGCACTTCCTCTGCCGTTTCTACGTTCCGTGTGATGATTGACGCGCTGTTTTTGCATTGTTGTGTGTGGTCTACGACAGCAGCCACGAAGTGGGGACGTTCCTGGTAGCGTGCTGCGTCGACAAAGACTGCCTCATTGTTGCGCCCAAACATCTTTGACATGGTCCTGGCTGTACTGACACGTCTGCCCTTGTGTTCAGGATGCATGTTTCTTGGTATGGGTGGTACTGTCAGCTTAGCACGGATAGTGCGTGGTATGTCGTGTTTGTCTCCGTGTTGAGTGTGGTAAGTAATACCGAGATTACATAGAATCTGGCGGCCTGGCTTAGTCTTGGCTAAACGCTCGAATTGGAAGATTTGTTGCGCCTCAATAAGTTCCTCAAGGGTATTGTGTAAACCAAGTTGAAGGAGTAGTTCGGTGCTGGTGTTTTGAGGTAAACCTAGCGCTTGTTTGTAAATTCTCCTAATTAGGCTGTTGAGTTTCGACTTTTCCGCGGTGAACCATCGGTGGTACGCCGCCGTATAGGTGATGTGAGTTAGAACAAATGCTTGGATCAAACGGATGATGCTGGCCTCTTTCATGCCTTTGTGTTTATTGGTAATGCGCCTAATGAGGCGGATCGTGTGAGACACTCTGGCTTCAATGTTGCGAACTGTCTCTCCCTTGGTACCCTTATTTTCTATGATCAAACCTAGCACTCTGATTTCGCCCACGGTTGGTATGGCGTGACCATCGCTTATTGTGAGTTTTATATGAGCGTGTGCCTGCGCTTGGGGATGTTGTTTGGGTGGCCGACCTCTAAGTGTAGGGCGATATAGCAGTAACTCAGATTTCTCCGCCGAGCAGGATAGTCCAGTTCCTTGTAAATACCGTTCGACTGTGTCAATCCCCCCTGTAATCTCTGTTCAATGGAACCGTCACTGCCGTCGCATGCAGAGGGTGATGTCGTCGGCGTAAATGGTGTGATGAAGTCCTTGGATGGTTTGAAGTTTTGAAGGAAGACCAGTGAGGGTGAGGTTAAACAACATGGGAGATATCACGGAACCCTGTGGGGTGCCCGCACTTCCTATGGTTATTTCGGACGACCTCAGTGCTCCCACAGTGATCGTGGCCGTTCTGCCCGAAAGAAATGCCCTAATATAGTTGTACGTGCGAAGCCCCAAGTTTAGGGTATTGACCTGATTTAGAATGGTGCTATGCGTGACAGAGTCAAAAGCCTTCTTCAGATCAAGACCAAGTATGCCCTTAGTGGAGCGTCCCGTACTGTCTCTGATGTGATGTTTGAGCTGCAACATGGCATCCTGCGTTGAAAGATGCCTGCGGAAGCCAATCATGGTGTGTGGGAAAAAATCATTGTCTTCGAGGTAATTTGTCAGTCTAGCCAGGAAAGCGTGTTCCATCAATTTGCCTATGCAAGATGTTAAGGAGATGGGCCTAAGATTGTCAGTATTCAGTGGTTTGCCTGGTTTCGGAAGCAGAATCACCTTGGCCGTTTTCCGATGGGGGGGGGGCAAGATTTCGGTGTTCCAGCAGTTATTAATATATTCTGTGATATGCGTGATCGACTCATCGTCCAAATTGCGTATCATCTTATTCGTGATGTTATCCGAACCTGGTGCAGATTTGGTGTTAAGTTTTTGTAGGGCGGCACGGATATCAGCTTCGGTGAATTCTTCGTCTAGAGTAGTGTTGATCTGGCGTAATGAACCGATCCAAAAAATTTTTGTGGCAAAACGTTCCTAATCGGAAACCCAACAACTTCTACTGTCTAACTAAAACTCGGTATTGGGCCTGGTGAGTGGCCCCATTAGGGTCTTGCACCGCGTTTGAGCCACGTGCTTTCATTTCTTCTTCCTCGTCTGCGGTAGATCTCGAGCAAACCCACAGCCACAACGTACGAATGAATAAGGGCAGAGCCGATTTCATTTTATCAATAATATTGTTATTTATCTAATGGACGTTCTTTTAAAGAAATTTGTGGCGTTTTGAATTTCTTATGTCCTAAACGCAGATAATTGCTATCTGGCATTTGGTATTGTACCTAAGATAAGTAATTTTTACGCAAGAAATAAATTTGTAGCGATTCGAATAAAAAAGAAAACAGAGAAGTGCAGCAATAAGCGCTTAACACTCTCTTAAAAGAGCTCGAAGGAAGCAAAAAATAAGAAAGGCCCATAAGAAGTTTGCAGCTGATTGCCCTTGTTCGGCTCTGTATCTTTTTATTTCTTACTCTCTTTCGTTTCTCTTCTCTTTTCTTTTATTCTTTGCCTCTTTTAGATACGTCAGTCAATGAACTTTATTCATGAACTGTCCTGAGGAGCGAATCCACCCAGAGGGCGGGTCAGCAGCGGGCCGCACCACGTTGGAAGAGGAAGGCCGTCTGTATTGTTGTCTTGATTTACACCCTGATACATATGTGTGTGGGTCTAGCCATCCTCCATTAATGTGTGAAGCCACCAGTGGCACATACCCGTTTTAAGCGCGAGACAGACGTGCGATATTCCGTATGTCAGAAGTCCCGTTAATTAGGAAGGCGATCACCGGGCTATTTCCAAGGGCCGAAGTATCGGCCCCCCGAACCGCACCACGAAAGCGTGGACAATTTAGAATTGGTCCTTTTTGGCGCGCCAGCGGACGCCGGCTGTGGCCCAAAGAACAAGTCAGAGCCGAGAGTTGATATCCAAAACAAAATTATATTCTCAATAATGGCAGATCGAAAAAACAATACACAATTATGCACACTCCACAATAGTTGCATACAATATGTCACCAACCAAACAACGTATTACACAGTACAATCAGCCACACTCGAAACAACGGACACAGACAACAATACGCACTACAATGCAGTCGCATGCATTGAACAACCAAGACACTTAAAGACTAAAGAGATAGAAAACCTATTCAGTCCAAAGTTCTTGGAACGAAAGTCTGGATGATACTCTTCTGAGAATCACTCACTCAAAATCCAGTGTGGTTGTCGTTCCGCTGCCTCCGAAGTTTCTCTACCAGGAAACCTCTGTCGTTCCGCTGCCCCGAAGTTTCTCTTCCAGGAAACCTCTGTCGTTCCGCTGCCCCGAAGTTTCTCTTCCAGGAAACCTCGCGTCTTCACTTGGCCGCTCTCCAAACTTCAAACTTCTTCGCCGGAAACACGTCGGCTTCACACCCGCAGCGGTTGTCACGCGTCTTCGCTCGATAGCGGTAAACACACGCTCTTGCCCGTAGCTCGAGCCTTCACCTCTCAGGTGGAAATCATCTTCTTCTTCTGCTTTGTCCCTACGGACAAAACCTTCGCCGACTACACGGCGGAATCCCTACGCGCTCTGGCGCTAACTTCCGTCTTCTCCTCATCTCTCATCTCCGCTGCTCAATGAAATACCTTCCGCGCGAGATTCCAGAAAGTTCTCATCCTTTCGTCGGCGCGATGCGCAGCGAAGGCAGAGGAGAGAGCGAGACGGTTCGAAGGTCGTCCGCGACGGATGACGCAACCCGGCATCACCACGCCCCTTTCCATCTAGAAAGTTCCAGTGCTTGCTCGGGCGCCGATGAGAGGAGGTTCGTCGGCGAACCCACGCTTCCGAGGGAGAGAGTCGCGCGCCCGGGGAGTCTGAATGTTTGTTTTCTTTTTTTTATCGTTGGCCTTGCGGCGTTACTCCGGCGTTTCGTCGCGAGAATTTGGCGGTGTGCCCTTTTTTGAGCGCTTGTTTTGTGACACTGCCCCCCACTTTAAGAATATTATCTCATAATATTCAAAGCCACACAAACGAGCGCGAACGGACCCCACACTCTCAAAGACTGTAACATAGTCCGTCGCTCATGACATGTCATATTCACAATAGATCACTCAATACAATTGTACATTGCAATTCAATCTCACAACACATGAAATATAACCACAGGTACATGAGTACAACACTCCATCACATATTCCAAACAATACAAATGTACAAAGTTCTCTCATTACAACAATTGTACAATACTATACATCACGTCACAACACAAACATTTCGACACTTGTGACACAAGGATAACACAATAACAACACAGGCAAACGCATTCTGATTTGACCTCAGCACCTATCCTAAGTACTTGGAGCTGCGCTTGCGCCCTTTCTTGCGGTGCTCGCTCGATCCCTTCTTGTTTTGCCTCGTTCTTTTCTGGTGAGCCCTTTCCAATGATGGGGTCTGAGGCGGCGTCTCAGCCATCGTTGTTACTTCCGACACCGTTAGCGGCTCATGACGCTCAACCGATCCTGTCCGGTTATTCACCCGCTTGTTCATGTCCCGACATTGGGCCTGGCTGGCCGACTCCGTCATCTTTACACTGTCGGTCAGTTGAGGTCGAGCCGACGTAAGTCCAGCTGCCCAGCATGTGAACTCATTCAACACGATCATCTTCTCATTTACTGTCTCTTGCACCGCGACTTCACCTTGGGCTCGAGGGAGATCCGTCACGGGATGCTCCTCCACTGTATCTCCCGGTCGCTGGGTTGGCGAGGGCTCTATCTCGGGGTCTTCTCCTAAACATTCTGGAACATTCGACCCTCGCGCCCGGTCGATGTTTCCGATGACGAGGTCGTACAGGGGGCTCGTCATGCATAAAGCAGTAGCTTTTCCGCTGAAGTACGGGGTTTCAACTTCAATTTCTGCTTCGGGAAGCATCCGGACCGTACGGTCAATTAGGCAAACCGGTTTCGTTTTGCCTGTTAACTCACTTTACCGTACCAAACTTCTCCGCACGATAACCGTGGAGCTACCGGTGTCTCTTAACACCGTAATATTTTTGCCCGCAACTTTTCCAGGCAGCGTTGGCATTCCCTTCGTAACAGCGGTTGGCTGTTTCGTCATTACAGCATCCACAATAGGAAGTTTCTCCCCATTTTTCAACTCTACGATTCCGTCGGTGACGGCATTATCATCGCATTTCGGTGCTGCTAGCACACAGGATACCTGGTGAGTTTGACTCACTCCGTTACGACAAGCGTCTGCTTTGTGCCCAGTCTGACCACACTTGAAACATTTCATTACCTTAGGGCTCATAAAGTTAGTATGACAGTAGTTCGCGTGATGACCCACTCGGTTACCCAGAAAACATCGCGGAACACTCTACAGTGCACGCTTCTTTTGTTCGGGTGCCGAATTTTTCGAATCTTCGGGGCACTCCTTCTTGACCTTGGCCAAATTAGTTCCACCTTGCGCTTCCAAGAATTGATCAGCTAATTCAAGCATGTCTTCAAGTGACTCAGTCTTCCTCTCTTTCAAGTACAGCAACAGGCTTGGGCGGCAACTAGTAAGAAATTGTTATCTAATTAGGAGCTCTCTAAGCTCATCGTACTCCTGTGCTGTCCCTGAAAGTTCAATCCATCTGTCGAAATAATGGCAAAGTCGGGCGGCATACTGCGTAGCCGTCTCACCATCAGCCGGCTTTCCTGTCCGAAATCTGTCCCGGAATCCTTCCACAGTAAATCTAAATCGCTTCAGCAAAGCAGCTTTCACCTTTGCATAGTTGGCTGCATCGGTCGGCGTCAGCCTACCGTACACACTGAGCGCTTCACCACTCAAGCAAGTACTCAAAGCAGTTGCCCATTGATGTTCCGGCCAATTCTGGCTCCTTGCAATCGTCTCAAATCTGTGAAGGTACGCGTCAAGGCCGTCCTTCCTTTCATCAAACGGTACGAGCAGCTTGCTTGGGTTCAAGCGGAAGCCATTATCTTCCCGTTCGCTGCTTTCAACTCTAGCTTGGACGGGAGTTTCACTTCGCTGTTGCAAACGGAGCCGCTCGAGTTCCATCTCGTGCTGCCGCTGCCGTTCCCTTTCAGCCATCTCCGCTTCTCTTTCTTCTTTAGGCTGTCGCTCCCTCGCTTCCCTTTCTTCTTTCAGCTGTCGCTCCCTCGCTTTTCTTTCTTCTCTCGCCCTTTCGGCTGCCAACTTCTCTCTCTCCAGCTCCAACTTCAATTGCTGCTCTCTTTCTTCTCTCACTCTCTCAGCTGCCAACCTCTCTCTCTCCAACTCAGCTTTTTTTTGCGCTTTGGCTCTTTCGACCGCCAACCTTTCTTTTTCTAGCTCAGCTACCTTTTCTTCTTTGGCCCTCTCTTTTTCTTCTTTTTCCTTCTGGGTGACCCACTTCCGTAGTTCGGCGCCAGAAAGACCCATCTTCTCACCAAGAGCTACTAGCTTTTCGAGATCCATTGTGTCTCGCAAATAAAGTCTGGCCGTGTGCAAAAAGTATCTGCCTAAACCAGCCTATCGGAACACTCTCCTGCACTCGTTAACGAGAACACGGAGCAACACACAAAATCGTTCCGATAGCACTATCAACAACTCGAGGCTCTTTCTCACTACTTTGGACACACTGTGCACCAAAAGGTCCTGTCGCGGACGCCAGATTAATTGTCACAAGTCCCGTTAATTAGGGAGGCGATCGCCGGGCTAATTCCAAGGGCCGAAGTATCGGCCCCCCAAACCGCACCACGAAAGCGTGGACAATTTAGAAGTGGTCCTTTTTGGTGCGCCAGCGGACGCAGGCTGTGGCCCAAAGAACAAGTCAGAGCCGAGAGTTGATATCCAAAACAAAATTATATTCTCAACAATGGAAGATTGAAAAAACAATACACAAGTATGCGCACTCCACAATAGTTGCATACAATATGTCACGAACCAAACAACGTACTACACAGTACAGTCAGCCACACTCGAAACAACGGACACAGACAACAATACACACTACAGTGCAGTCGCATGCATTGAACAACCAAGACACTTAAAGACTAAAGAGATAGAAAACCTATTCAGTACAAAGTTCTTGGAACGAAAGTCTGGATGATACTCTTCCGAGAATCACTGACTCAAAGTCCAGCGTTGTTGTCGTTCCGCTGCCCCCGAAGTTTCTCTACCAGGAAACCTCTGTCGTTCGCTGCCCCGAAGTTTCTCTTCCAGGAAACCTCTGTGGTTCCGCTGCCCCAAAGTTTCTCTTCCAGGAAACCTCGCGTCTTCACTTGGCCGCTCTCCAAACTTCAAACTTCTTCGCCGGAAATACGTCGGCTTCACACCCGCAGCTGTTGCCACGCGTCTTCGCTCGATAGCGGTAAACACACGCTCTTGCCTGTAGCTCGAGCCTTCACCCCTCAGGTGGAAATCCTCTTCTTCTCCTGCTTTATCCCTACGGACAAAACCTTCGCCGACTACACGGCGGAATCCCTACGCGCTCTGGCGCTAACTTCCGTCTTCTCCTGATCTCTCGTCTCCGCTGCTCAATGAAATACCTTCCGCGCGAGATTCCAGAAAGTTCTCATCCTTTCGTCGGCGCGATGCGCAGCGAAGGCTGGGGAGAGAGTGAGACGGTTCGAAGGTCGTCCGCGACGGATGACGCAACCCGGCATCACCACGCCCCTTTCCATCTAGAAAGTTCCAGTGCTTGCTCGGGCGCCGATGAGAGGAGGTTCGTCGGTGAACCCACGCTTCCGAGGGAGAGAGTCGCGTGCCCGGAGAGTCTGGATGTTTTTTTTATCGTTGGCCTTGCGGCGTCACTCCAGCGTTTTGTCGCGAGAATTTGGCGGCGCGGCCTTTTTTGAGCGCTCGTTTTGTGACACCGTGCGACGCGGCGTCGAATGGTGCGGCGTGCCGCACGCGACGTTTTGGGACACACAAGGGCAAAGGAGCTATCAGCTGCAGGCTCCGCCCCCATGCGGCGCCTCGGCATGCAGGGTCGAACTACTTGGTATCCTCGTAATGAGGCTCAAAACAAACGACACTGCACAGGCACGCTTCGTTCTGAAAAACAATAATAAATCGCATTCGTGAACGAATGCGATTTATTATTATCTCTCTGTTTTTCTTTTTTCTCTGTGCTCTTCTTTTCCTTTCTCTGTGTACATGCCTCCCTTTTCTCTAAGATATCCTTTCCTCTCTCTTTTCATCCTCCTCCATACCTTTCGCATCCCATTTCTGTACATTACCAATGTTACGCGCTGCGGGCGATGATAAAGTGAAGACGACAACGGCGAAGTCTCCATAGCGCTGTTGAGACTGCAAAAATGAACAACGTGAAAAGGAAAAAAGAACTTGTGACACCAGAAGTCTTTCTGGCAGGAGGAGGACTTGGAAAACGAAGAAGCGCAGAAATTGCACGAGGAAGGAGCGGCGCGGGAGAAAAGAAAAATCCCGCATATCCACGAAATGCGGATCCAGCACGCCTGCGAGGCAGCGTTGAGGCAAGCCCTTGGCATCCTCTCATCGATGGCCCAAGCCCGGCTACCTAAACCTGCTAGTTTCTGATAATAAAGTTTATTTCTTCTCCTCCTCCACATAGTGAATGAATATGAAGGAGCTTCCTCCAGAGTTTAAATCTGTGAAGATAGATTCACAAGCGAGGGCGAAATCCCGTTGTTCCGCGGACCGAATAGTCACGTGATTAGCTTAATCCTGCTCGGTAGAGAACACGTTGCATGCACACAGCCAGAGCTACGCTCGTAGAATCCTCGTGCATACTCTCGACTCCTATGATTATGCAGCGCGCTTGTTCCGCCTTTTTTTATACGTGAGACAGGACGCATCTGACACAGTAAAATATTCTTATTTTTTTAATTTATCTGTTTTGACTTTGCGTTTTTGAACGCGTGAGAAAGTCTGGCCTTTTTACGTGCTCCTCAAACGCTAAACGGCGTCTGCCTCTACATAAAACGCTGATAATGTGCCCCCCGTCACATTCCACAGCGTTACGAGACGCGCGCCATAACTGACTACTTCGCGTAGTGCTACCTGTGCCGACGCTCCGCCTTCGTAGATTTCACTTCAGTGCGAAGAAAAGTTGTCGCCGGGCAGTAGGTGTTCTGTGGCCGAGCACGGAGGAAGGAAAGGTAGGAGAGGGCATGCCCAGCCGGTGCGCGGCGTGAAAAGTGTGGAGGAAATGACATCATGGCGGCCATATTGACTGGGGACAATGGCGGCGTTGCTATGGTTACGTGTTGCGCAGTGGAGCTGGTGTAGCAGTGAGCGGCCGCGGCTGGTGGCAGCTTGTGTGCCTCCCCAGGTCTCTGGCTGAGCCGTGGCGGACAAAATCCATGCTTTGCGCTGCGTTATTGGTTACGCAGTGTTCTCCTGGCAGTTACTGTACTCTTAGAAACGTTTACAAATCCTTTTGTCCATCACGTGGTTTCAACAGTGCGTAGAACGAGTGAATATCCATGTGTCATACGGTGGATGACGCTGATGAAGCAATTAGTGTTCAGCGAAATTGCGTTGGGCACCATGACGAAGCGGAACGACGACGAGCGCCTTGCAGGTCAGTGACGGTTGGGCAGTGCCCCTGCTTGTGATAACGGACGACGCTGTTGAGCCCATCAAGACGCAATAAGGACCATGTGCACATACGTAATTTCGTGTTGTGTGTGTACAGTAACAACTTGCATGTGCGTATTAAAACGCCTTTTGCGTTCCGCTTCGTATACTCTCCCCCAGCATTGCATGTAATCTCAACGCAACACCAACCGTGTTCAAGTGTCACTTGCACCGTGCTCAAAGTTACCATGGTCGCAGAATGCTGACGCCGGTGAGTTTCACGCGGAACACGGACACAGTGCCGGACGCTGCGCCGCCCACGTGGTGGAGTGCAACCATAGAAGGCACACGACCGATCGTGTTGTCTCTACAGTTGCTGAATTAATGACGTGAAAACACTCACCGTTGTCAGCGCATCTAGCGCGCGTTCTCTTGTACTTGGTTCGTCGTTGGTGAGAGAGAGAGAATTAACATTATTAAAGGTCCTGAAGGGCACTGGGCACCCCTTACGGGGGCCAGCCCGGTGGCTCCACCCATGTGGGGACAGAGAGTCGGAGCTCGCCAGCCACCTTTTGGGCCTTCTGGACGACCTGGTGTTGAAGGGCCCTGTCGGGGCTCCTGAGGTAGTTGATCCAGTCGTCCTCGGTGGCAGGGGACCCGAAGCTAGCGTTTAGCACGGGACACTGCCACAGCATGTGACTTAAATCGCAACTTGAATTTTGGCATTTGGGGCATTCTGGCATTATATCTGGTAGGTATTTGCTGCAGATATAGGGGCTGGGGTAACTGTGCGTTTGCAGCAGCCGAAGCGTTAATTGTTGTGCTTTATTTAGTGCTGAGTGAGGTGAGGGGAATTCCTTTCTAAATAACTTATAGTGCGAGCAAATTTCATGATATGATAGGAGTGGCTCCCGGTGCGTGTTGGTGTCCCCGGCCAGTGAGCCGGACCGCGACCCCCCGCGGGACGTAAGATCACGCGCGAGGTTATGGGCCAGCTCATTACCGTTGGGCACCCCTGGCTGAACGTTGTGTAAAGAAGAGGAAGTACTCCGGCGCAGAGGCAGCAGCATCGAGTGTGCAGCAGCGGCTCGAGCTCGGAAATTGCGGCTGGTGCATCGCCTTCCAAGCTTTCCAAGCACCAACCTTTCTGCTTAATAAATCTCCTTTATAATTGGTGGAGACGTGCCGGGTACCGTCCGTTACACCTTCCCGCTACCATCCTGGAACTCCGTTCTCGACGGCTACCTTCTGCTATGCCGGACGCCGATCAGCAGACGCTTCCATCTCTTCCGGCCACCTGTCCAGGCAGTGTTCCTCAGCGGGAGCCTCCAATCTTCAGTGAAACAGATGACAACGACGTTGAAGAGTGGCTCTCGACTTTCGAACGGGTGAGCGCTTTAAACAGATGGACGGACGCGGACAAGTTGACACGTGTTTCGTTCTATCTCGCGGGTGTAGCCAGCCTTTGGCTTAGGAACCACCAGGCAGACGTCCGAACGTGGCCGCAGTTTAAAACGTCGATTGTAGCAGTCTTCGATCGACCTGCCGTCCGAAAACTTCGTGCCGAGCAACGTTTACGCACACGTGCACAAGAAACGGGTGAAACCTTCACAAGTTACATAGAGGACGTCGTCGATTTGTGCAGACGCGTGAACGCCGAAATGACGAAAGCTGAAAAATGTAAGCACATCCTCAAAGGGATTGACGACGACGCTTTTCAAATGCTCTTGGCGAAAAGCCCGACCACTGTTAACGACGTGATTAGCCTCTGCCAAGGCTACGATGAATTGCGGAAGCAGCGAGCTCTGACAAGACGTCCTCCAGCGCACGATTTGGCATCGCTGTCTAGTGTGATCAGTGGTCATGACCACGCGTCACTAATAGCCGAAATAAAAGCATTTGTCCGCGAAGAAGTTGCACGACAGCTTTCCTTGGTGCCTTTCACACCAGAAGCTACCACAACTTTACCATCGTCTCTACGTGACGTCATTTAAGGAGAGGTCGCCGAGGCCTTACCAGCTGCTCGCGAGCCTAATCTTGTGGCTGCTCCTCTCACCTACGCCGCGGCTGCAGCCATGCCAACTCGCAAGGCGCCAGCGCCTCCGTTCCAGCCTCGCGCGAGCTATCCCCTAGCTCCAGTTCACTGGACCAGCACTAACACCGCCAACCCGTGGCGCACCCTCGATAATCGCCCGATATGTTACGCTTGTCGGTACCCCGGACACGTCGCAAGGTATTGTCGCCGCCGGACGCATATCACCAATGAAAACCGCCGTGAGCCTTTCTTCCCACTTGACTCCAACGCGCGATACGGTTCCTCCACTCCAATGCCAGCCCGCTACCAGGACGACCACCGCCCTCGGCCGGGACGTCTTCGCTCGCCCTCTCCACGCCGCCGCTCGCCTTCTCCTATGCGTCGACGGCCCGCACCTAACGAGGAGGAAAACTAGACGACGCAGTTCCTGAGGCGAGAACCGCGCAAGTTTCGGTTTGCCCAAGTCCTCATTTGTCACCTACCAATGTTATTGATGTGTTCGTCGAAAATATCCCTACTGTCGCTCTTGTAGATACCGGTGCAGCTGTTTCAGTTATAGATGCTGGATTTTGCCGCTCAATTCGTAAGGTTACGACGCCTTTCTCCGGATTATCGCTTCGCACAGCCAGTGCTCAACCTGTTCAACCGACCGCAGTATGTACAGCCCGCGTGACAATTCAGGACGTTCTGTATACGATAGAGTTCGTGGTTCTTTCATCATGCTCCCATAATATTATTTTGGGATGGGACTTTTTGTCGCGTCATAACGCCGTAATCGACTGTGCTAGGGCTGAGGTCGAATTTTGCTCACTGAATGACCAAGCGTCCGTCGACACCCAGTTTGCCGCTAAACTTGTCGTTAGCGAAGACACCTACATCCCTCCATGCTCTTTTGCGTTCGTGCCAGTTTCATGCAGCGCCATATCTGACGGCACGGTCTTCATCACACCATCTCCAATATTCGTCGCCCGAAGAGCTCTCCCCCTGCCTTTTGCTGCTCTCGATCTTGTAGAAGGGTCAACCACAATGCCATGTTATAACCATGAGTCGTCGTCTTTATCCCTACTTTGTCGCGAGTGCCTTGGCCACGTCGAGACAATCAGTTCTTCCAGAATTATATCCGTCCCCGATGAGGTGCCTTCTACCTCCGTCTGTGAACTGGCTGTCGTCTCAGCGCCTGACTCAACGTCGGCAAACATATTTCAACCATTCATCGCTGTAGATTTGACATCTTCGCAGCGTTCACAACTCCTCACCATTTTTGAGAGCTACCGCCACTCTTTCGACGTTGAACAAACATCTCTCGGCCGTGCCTTAGCAGTAGAACACCACATCGACACTGGGTCCCACTCACCGCTGCGACAACGACCATATCGCGTGTCCGCTACAGAACGCCGCGTCATTGCTGACCAAGTAGACGACATGCTTCGCAGAGGCGTCATTCGACCTTCACAGAGCCCATGGGCGTCTCCGGTGGTTCTCGTCAAAAAGAAAGACGGTTCTATTCGTTTCTGTGTCGATTTCCGGCGATTGAACAAGATCACGCTGAAGGATGTCTATTCACTACCGCGCATTGACGATGCTTTGGACAGTTTGCAGGGTGCCGAGTTCTTTTCCTCGTTAGACTTGCGGTCAGGCTACTGGCAGGTGCCTATGGCGGAGGCCGATCGCCCCAAAACCGCTTTTGTCACGCCAGACGGCTTATATGAATTCACCGTCATGCCCTTCGGACTTTTCAATGCACCTGCAACGTTCGAACGAATGATGGACAACATCCTGCGTGGACTAAAATGGAAGATATGCTTGTGTTACCTCGATGATATCGTGGTCTTCGCCCCTAACTTTGACACACACTTACGTCGCCTTCAGCACGTCTTTGCTTGCTTAACTAACGCCGGTTTGCAATTAAACCTCAAAAAATGTCGATTTGCCATGCGTCAACTGAACATTTTGGGCCACGTTGTTTCCAAGGAAGGCATCCTCCCGGATCCCGAGAAATTGCGAGCTGTTACGGCGTTTCCTAAACCTGCCACCATCAAAGAACTTCGAAGTTTCATCGGCTTGTGTTCGTATTTCCGGCGATTCGTCTGAAACTTCGCGTCTATTATATCCCCTGTCACGCAACTTCTCAGCAGCTGTAAAGACCTCTTATCGTGGTCCCCTGCCTGCGACGAGGCTTTCACCACCCTGCGACGGCTTCTTACGACGCCACCCATTCTACGCCATTTCGATCCTGAAGCTCCAACTGAAATCCACACCGACGCCAGTGGTGTAGGCCTGGGTGCTGTGCTCGCACAGCGTACACCGGAACATCAGGAATACGTCGTGGCATACGCTAGTCGCACACGTACCAAGGCTGAGAGCAACTACAGCGTTACAGAAAAGGAGTGCTTGGCCATTGTGTGGGCCCTTGGAAAGTTTCGCCCATATCTATATGGTCGTTCTTTTGGCGTCGTGACCGACCACCACGCGCTGTGCTGGCTTTCGACGTTAAAAGACCCATCTGGCCGCCTCGCTCGCTGGGCGTTGAAAATTCAAGATTACGACATACGCGTGGTTTATCGGTCAGGACGGAAGCATGCTGACGCCGACGCCCTTTCCCGTTCCCCCCTGTCCCAGAATGCCACAGCTGACTCCGCTTGCGATTCCACATTGTCATCGCTTGACTTTGACACCATTGCTATCGAACAACGCAATGACCCGTGGACTGCGTCTCTCCTCAATCATCTCTCCGACACTTCTGAACTCCCAAAGACGCGAACGCTTCGGCGCCAAGTTCCACACTTCTCGATACGTGACACGCTTCTCTATCGACGCAACTACGCACCAGAGGGACGCAAGTGGCTGCTCGTCGTTCCACGAACCCTGAGGTCGCAGATTTGTTCCTCTTTTCACGCTGACCCACAATGTGGCCACGCAGGAGTCTTCAAGACCTACGAAAGGCTTCGACATCGCTACTACTGGCGTGGCATGTATACCTTCGTTCGCAACTTCGTCCGCTCTTGTGCCGAATGTCAGCGCCGAAAATCTCCACCACACGCCTCCGCCGGTGAACTGCAGCCTATACCATGCCCTTCCCGACCCTTCGAACGGGTTGGAATAGATATTTATGGGCCACTTCCATTGACTCCGACTGGCAACAGGTGGATAATAGTTGCTATCGACCACCTAACGCGCTATGCTGAGACCGCTGCTCTTAAAACGGCTACAGCACAGGAGGTTGCCACTTTCCTACTGCGCCATTTTGTGTTGCGTCATGGAGGCCCTCAAGAACTCCTCAGTGACCGCGGCCGCGCCTTCTTGTCCGAGGTCATTGAAAAATTGCTCGCTGAGTGTGCTATTGTACATCGTACATGTACCGCTTACCACCAACAAACCAATGGGGCTACCGAGCGCTTTAATCGTACTCTCGGTGACATGCTATCTATGTATGTGACGCCTGACCACTCTAACTGGGACTTAGTTCTCCCATTCATTACATACGCCTATAATACGGCATACGCGTGCAACAGGCTTCTCCCCTTTTTACCTCCTCTACGGCCGTCACCCCTCCCACACCATTGACACCATTTTGCCCTATCGACCAGACGCGTCCGAGTGCCTACCGATCTTGGACGCCGCCAGACACGCGGAAGAATGCCGCCAGTTAGCTCGTCGCTTTACCTGCGATGACCAAAACAGGCAAAAAACAATTCATGATGCCCAGACCTCAACTCCCGTTTTTCTTCCGGGTTCTCTTGTATGGCTATCAGTGCCGCATCGCACACCAGGGCTCTCTTCCAAACTTCTGCCAAAGTACGATGGGCCATATCGTATTGTCGAACAAACTTCGCCAGTAAACTACCTCATTGAGCCTCTTACGCCACCACCAGACTTGCGACGTCGCAACCGCGAGGTTGTACACGTCCAGAGGCTCAAGAAATACCACGGTTCAACGCCGCCTGCCCAGGACTAAGTCGCCAGGATGGCTCCTTTTTTTCTCCGTGGGGCCATTGTAAAGAAGAGGAAGTACTCCGGCGCAGAGGCAGCAGCATCGAGTGTGCAGCAGCGGCTCAAGCTCGGAAATTGCGGCTGGTGCATCGCCTTCCAAACCTTCCAAGCACCAACCTTTCTGCTTAATAAATCTCCTTTATAGTTGATCCTTTCATGACCAGGGAACCAGTGGATGTGCTTGTCTACAGTTATCTGAACAGATGCTAGAACTCTTCATGCCGCCTGGCAAAGTGTACCGCGGCGGTATGCCAGTGCAGCGGGTTTAGAGTCGGTAAATATTGTGTCGCGCTGAGAGAGTGCTAGAGCAAGGGCAATGGCCACTTTTTCAGCCTCACAGGCTTTCTGTGTTTTTACGGTAAGAGCATTAGAAGATTTTCCGTCTGGGGCGACCGCCACAGCTGCAAAGTAGGGTTTGTCCACGTATTTAGCGGCGTCTACGAAAACCACGTCTGTCGCGTGTAGGTTGGCCGCTTTTAGTAAGGGTTGAGCTCGTGCCCTTCTTCGAGTCTGATTGTGCACCGGGTGATGTTCCTGGGGAAGGGTAGCACTGTGATTTCTGCGTAAAGGTGTTGCGGTAACGGTTCTGGTTCGTTGACTCGAGTTGGGATAGGAAGACCTATGTGTGAGAGTAGTTCCTGACCCGCAGCTGTCGAATACAGGCGTATGAGTTGGGACATTCTTTTTGCTTCGATGATTTCTTGGAACGTGTTATGCACCCCAAGGGCTAGCAGGCGCTGCGCGCTTGTGGACATGGGTGGACCAAGTACTCGTTTTGTGCATTTTCGGATGAGGTTGTCTACTTAAGTTTCATCGCCTTTGCTCCACGGGTGATCGCAGGCAACGTTGTGTACGTGGCACATTAAGAACGCGTGAAAGATGCGTAGTAAGCTCTCTTCTGTGAGTCCTGCGTGTCTATTAGCGACGCGTCGGGCGAGGTGAATGACTGCCTCAGCTTTTTTGGTGAGATGTGTGATGGTTAAGTCGTTTTTGCCATTCTCCTGTAGGCTAACGCCCAGAATTCGAACCGACGACACTATCGGGATAACCGAGCCATCCATTGTGGAGAGGTGTATGGTAGGATCGGCTTTGGTGCGGCCGTACTGTGGTGGCAGAAGCAGCAACTTGGGCTTAGATGCCAATAGTCTGAGGCCGGTGGCTTTAAAAATGTTTGTACTGCAGTGACTGCTTCCTGAAGGCTCGCTTCGATTTGTCCATCACTCCCTCTAGTGCGCCAAATAGTAACAAAAAAGGATACACGCACTTTCCCTATATAGGTGGCAACACTTCGAGAAAAGCTTGTTTTATTTTCGTGTTTCTTGTAATGTTCAAGACAATGCAGAAGTTCGATGGAACGTTGAGGCTAATATTAGTGCGACATCTTAGTACGGACTACCTTTTACATCAGTTGGTGCTTCTCTCTTTCTTATTGGTAGGGTTTTGGTAGCACCTGGGCGTGGCCTCCAAGATTAGGCGGGGACGCACAGCCGGCTATTCTCTGAGGCCACGCTCAGGTGTTAATCTCGGAGGCCGTGGTCTGGGAGGACTGATGTGACTTCTCCATCATAGGAAGGGCGCATGCGCTGTAACACGGTGAAAAATTGGCAGATCCCACGTACAGTGGGAACCGATGATATGTGAAGCACGAATGAGAAATGTTGGTATGTCAGTTTAAAATCAGCACAATGTTACGAGGTGGAGGTAAATGATGCCGTACATGACTTCCGTGTCATGATTATCATGTTTGGAGGTGTCGTTTACATTCGTCATCTATTCACATGGCGTGATACCAAATATAGTATATGTGGAGCTAGCGAAACGGCCGCTACTACGCTATGAGCGTGGTGTGTTGTTATGTTTTTACATGACACGCGTGTCAGGATTATCTTGTTTGCACCAGTCGTATACTTTCTTCATCCATTAACGTGACGTAACACGAAATTTGGTATATGTGGAGCTAGCGAAATGGCCGCTAGCGCACCATGAAGGGGGCCAATGCACTCCAATGCACCGCTTACGTGCGCGCACGCTGGGCGTAGCAACGCTACGTTAACAAAACGCGAGCACTCTATAGACGAGAGCACGCCTATCTCGCAACCAGGCACCTTTTGCGGTATATTCTCGCTCCCAGAGACCCCATTTTTTGTTCGTAACTGCCAAGGTGCGCCTTGCTAGCATACCATGCACTTGCTCGGGGAGTTTGAAATGCGGAAAAGCGCCTGTTCACGCTTCGCCCGCTTATAAAATGTCATCTGGGTACCACTGCGCTGTCAACTGATGCGACAACAACCAGCGCAAGAGGAAGAGATTGCTGAGCACCGACTATGAAGTTCACAGCGCCACGCGGGAATCGTGCCGGTGCGGTGTTTTGCTATTGCATAGATTTCCGTCCACAATGAAAAACGCTGAGCTCGGCCGTTCTATAGGATATAATCGCAATCAGCAGGAAAAACTACGAGCCCAGTGAAGTCTACGAGTAAGTACACTTATTGCGTTCATTCAAGCGCAACTCCAGCTGTTCCACTTTACAGCAGCGATTTGCGTGCAGTATGCCTGTAGTATGCAGCACAAAGCTATTGTAGTATTCTTTCGCAGGCCGCATGCCAGTAATAGGATATACGTATTACGACTCTCGCGTGGATGCACGTGCCGCGCATGTTTAGTACAACTATAACGGCCTACTATCGCGATGAAAAGAGATGTGAACTGCGCGGGAAGCATGGCTTTCGACTCCGAACTGCGTTATGCCTTAACTGTCACTATAGCGAATCTACATGTGCTTTCGGCCGGCGTCACCGTAGCATTTTAAAATCTTGTTCTTGCTGGCACTTTTGCACTGCGTGTGTGTTCCGAGTGCCTGGCAGGACTGGAAATTGATACAAATGCGGTCCATGAGCATAAGTTGAGGCCAGATTCCAGCACTACCTTGACGCCGGCTTACAACACAAATTCTGCCTTGGCTGTGAGAAGGCACGCCGCGGCTAACGCTGTTCGCGTTTCTTTCAGTCGGATAATACGTACCTGATGAAGTTGCTTCCGCTGTCTGCGATGCACATGCTGCAGACATTTTGGACATTCGAGAAAGGTGCCCTTGACGTTTCAGACGAAATCAGCATAAAATTTCAGCACAGGAAAAGCGGAAAACATGAATACAGCCGCGCTCGCGTTGTGAAGTTTCGCGTTTGATTCGCAGAGCGTCTGCTTGCGTGGAAGTTGATGGTGTTGCTTCGCCGCGCTTGCAACAGATTGCGCCACACGCTTTTAAATATGGCAGCAAGCACTGAACTCGCTGTGTTCTGGAGAGAAGACGTCCTTGACTGATTTACGAACGTGCGCTTCGCCGCTTATAGATCCTTTCGCTGTTTACAGAGTTGCTGGATGGCTTCCGGTTTTGCGCAGCACCGCAGCCTAGAAGCATTGGTGGGAAACGAATGCTTTAGTGAGTTTCTCGCTCATTTTCAACACTTTTTTTGCCTTTGTCTGACCAAATAATCCCAATACACTTTCTTCTAAACTACAACATTATAAGAGTTAGACATTAACTGCAAGCGCAATTCTTTTACCAAATATTCGAAAAAGTTATTGTTCTGGCACAACTAAAGAAAAAAATTCTGCTTCAGCGTTAGAGCATGATAAATAAAGTAATTGGCAGTTTTTTGGGAAGCAACACGTGCTGCTGGTATCGCTACGCAGACACCCACCAAAGAGGTGAATATAGACCTTATGCAAAGTTGCTGCCATCTCAGTCAGTCGTCGGGTGCATAGCCGCCACTTAGAGGCTCAGCGCAGCGCTACCTGCACAGTCCACGTTTGTTTACGTATACGTATACGGCGTATCGACGTGAGGCGTGTATTGGCTGATAATCGCAATTCCGACGTATTTCTGCGCCCCTTGTTGCACACAGTGTAACTCGAAATGCTTAAGAAAATAATGTAAGCCGGAAACATTGCCCCTTGTTATTTTTTCAAGCTGATGACGTTACGAGCATGCGCTCCGGCTGCTGCTCCTGAAACACGTGTTTGCGTTCTCTTTTATAAACAAGTAAGATGTGCAATGGCCTTATTTTGGTTCCTTCGAATTGTTGCACGTTGAAGCGAGGCAGTATTTCCAACGTTTTCATGAAGAGCCGTTTACCAAGTGAAGGCGACTTGTACGCTTCACGCAGAAGCCACGTTCACTCAACGAGCTTTATCGCAGCTAATTTAACGCGCCTACGTTTCGTTGAATGTGTTGTTTTGTTTATTGCGTTTCGGTAGCGGCACACGCTGAATTAAAAGCAAGCGTGCGTCATCGGTTCATTCTGAGAAGGAAGCGACGGTCCTAGAGCATTTTTGTTTCATGTTTCATGTTTTATATTTTGGAGTGTGACAAGCTGCTGTTTAGTTGAATCATTTTCGCATGACTGCGCACGTTTTTCAAGCATTCTACGTGGTCGAGACATTCAACGGAAAGCTGGCACGTGCAATTAGCCGCGATAAAGCTTGTTGCGCGAAGTGGGAGTCTGCGTAAATTATCACTTGGTAAACGGCTGATAGTGAGAACGTTGCAAGAAATGCCTTGCTTCGGCGTGCAGTAATCAATGGGAAGACAAGTACGAATGCTATTGCACGTTTTATTTTCTTAGAAAGGCCAACGCAACAAACGTGTTTCGGGAGCAGCAGCCGGAGCATATTCTGGAAGCGTCGTCAGCTTAAAAAAAATAACAAGGGGCAAAGTTTATGGCTTACCTTTTTTTTCCTTCAGCATTTTGAATTCCGGTCTGTGTGCAGCAATACATCGGCATTGTGATTATCAGCCAATACATGGCTCCCGTCGATGCGCCTTACTTACGCACATAGGTTAACACACGCGGACATGTGCTGCGCTGGTCCTCTAACATGGCGGATACTCACACGATGACCGACAAATGGCAGCAATATTGAATAAGGTCTATACACACAGCCCACGTTTGAAATAGACGAGAGACAAGACACAAGACGAGCCGAGCATGCGCATTGGGGATGTGGACGGCGCCGACGCCGAAGCGCGACATTGTTCGACTAAGAAATGATCCGCATTTAAAAGAAATTGGGCAATGCCTTTACAAGAAGCCAACGTTTTGACGGAGAGGCGTACTGAACCCTCCGGGTAAAACATGTATCCTTGCACTTTAGTAACTTGCTGTGTGTCTAAGTGCACACTAAATTTTATGCCTTAAAAGGACGCTGCAACACTTTTTAAGCATGGTCAGAAAACGCTGCCGATCCGTAGTAGAGGCTCCCGAAAACACAAGAGCCAAATATTATAGCACAGCATGCGGCCTGGAATTTGCAAAAAATTATTAAAGTCAGCTAAAAATAGCTCTCTCTCTTCTCGAAAAATCACGGAATAAGACCAAAAATCACCCGTAGTAAGCCCATCTATCAGCGACTGGCTGATTTGAACATGGCGCGCTAGGTTGTTACAGATATCGCTGCGAGAGGCCGTCACTTGTCCATGCGTGCGCGCGCGATTGCACTAAAACACCTCGTATACGAAAAAAAAGAAAACTTTTTCAAGGTCACGAGGCACGCGTGACGTTTTTTTTGTTTGCCCTTCCCGTCCCTCCCTGCTTAGCTTCCAGCGCTTTCGCCGGGACGAGAGAAGAGAGAATGCGACGGCAGCTTGTGACAAATCATTGTAACTTTACTCATACCGGACGGATTCTTAAAAATTTTCCGCGTTGAATTTGTGAGGTAATACGCTTTTTTCAGAGAAATAATTCTATGGTTACACAAAAAGTGTTTCAGGGCCCTTTAAGGGCAAGTTTATATTAGCCGTAATAAAAAAAAACGTGCTCACTAATAGCAATCATGACTAATGCGAGCTTTGAGCTTATTACACGAGACCTTTCGACGAAAATTGGGAAAGCATAACACCAAGTGACCTTTTTTTTTCATAATTGGGATAGTTTTCGTGCGGTTGAGGTTAACATCCCGAAAGCACGATACGATCACGAGGGACGCCATAACAAAGGGCTCCACGAATTTTGAACACCTGAGTTTTTCAACGTTCACCTAAATATATATACGTAGACCTCAAGCCTCCATTGAAAATGCAGCAGCCGCAGCCTGGATACGACGGTCGGGTAAGCAGTCAAGGATCATAACCACCAGGACACCGGGAAAGATTTTTCTGGGATGCAGTCAGCTTATCTAATGACAGCTAATAACTTCGGAAAGGTGACTTTAAGCACAGTTTCCTTGCGCCGTGATGCGGAAAATGGCCACTGAGCTGTCTTAGGGTTAAACGCGTACGATGTAGACAAACCGCAGCAGGTGCAGTTCAGACTTAGTCACCAGCAAAGATGAATATTCTGCGCAGAGAAGCGCGAACTTGGGGATTATGAAAGGGTCTATACTATGGGGTCTAAGCGACGTCAACAAAAAAACGTCAGCTGGCAGCACGACGCGGAGCTCTCCGCAGCGAAGAAAAACAAGCTCACTCACCCCTAATTGCCGAATTTTGATCGACAGACTCGTATGCTGAAGAACGAGGCATCAGATGGTTGTGTTTCTACAAATGGGTCTTCTATGTAGCCGAAGTAAAGACTCCGGATCTCGCCGGGCCAGTCGACGAGCCACACCGTCAACGCGTTGACGGTGTGGCTCGTCCGGGCAGCACCCGACAAACCACCGCTGGACGCGGGCGGGAACGTCGCACCCCCGGGCAGCGCCCGATGAACCACAGCTGAACGTGGGCGTTAACGTCGCGCACAGTCAGCTTGGCGACAACGGTGCGAACTACTAACGTCGCAACACTTGGTGGTAATCAGACGGCCCTTTGGTGGAGAACAAACTCGATGGCGTGGCACAATTAACTCTCCACCTCACCTGTCGATCCGCACGTCAAGCTCTCGAAGGTTGGAGCAAGCAGTCAGCAGATGGTGTGCTGCGGACTGGCTACCAAGCACGCAAAGTGACATTGATAAGGTAATAAGGCGCTTAACGGTATCTTTCGGAAGAAGTTTCATTGGGTCGAGTTCACGGTGAAAATGCAAAGAAGTCAGGTTTAGCTCGATGACGTGCTCCAGGGTGACGGAGAAGAAACGGCAGAGATTATCACTGTACACGGCTCCTGCCATCGCGAGAAACTTTGTGGTGGGTGCTCGTGGGAGTAGCACGAGACAGATTTCGTGGACACGCGTCCAGCAGCGTCGACGGCTCACAAGACGAAATGATTAGCCCGTCGTGCGAGCGATCTGCTCAAACACGACGACCTGCGACGGAAGCTGCTAGTCTGGGCCGTACGCGAGCTGATTTTGTGCGATGCAGATCCACGAGTTGCCCGACCTCTTGTGACAAACGTTGGCGCAAACTGGTCGCGCAGTTCGTGAAACCCAACGATCAATCCGGTGATTATATGTGCGGTTTAATGTCCCGAAACCACCATATGATTATGAGAGACGCGACGATCAATCCAGCTCGTACGGAAATGAAACCAGCACTTCGGTGATGAGTGTGAATGTTTTCATTTCGACGTGACATTCATGAAGGCGCCGACACTCAGAAAGAACATGCGAAAAGTTACCTTACAAGAAGTGGACGTGTAATTTGGTCAATTTGAGGCAGAATGCCCAACGCTCTTGTAGGAGCTCCAAGATGCGGACGTCATCGCCGAACTCGACGTACAATTGGTCCAGCCTGTGGGTAACGGCCACTTTCTACTGTTGCGACGCTTGTCGTTCGTCTCGCCGGAGATGGCCGACTCAGAGTTTTCAACGAGTGATAACTCAAGGTGTTCCAGACGCTGGAGCCGTTCCAGCATCAACTGAAGCAGTAGGCTAGGCGCGAGGGGGCAGGCGATGGAGCGCAGGCATCGGATTCTCACGCAGCGCCCGATTCGGGTGCACAGCTGCACCGCTTCGCCAGCGGCACAGTTTCTGCGAATCAGTTCACTGATAGTCTCTGGGTTTAGTGCATCTAAACGCTGGATCAAGTCGTCGCCACCTTCCTTCATACTCAGGCGCACAGTCACCTCGTTCGAGATCCCGGCCATTATATTGCTTGTCCGAAACAGCTGGCTGCTTCGAGTGGTTAGCAGGGAGTGCACGACTAGACAAGGCCAAACGAGGAACCAATCGGGGCTTCTATGGTGGATCGCTTTGAACCGAACTGTTGATGTGCACACTAATGTCATAGACGTGACGTCGCAAACTTGCGGTGTTGTGGCGCACAAATGACGTGATTCACTCTGAAGAAACGTGACTCACTTATCTATGGGCAGATACTCAAAGAAAACGCCGAACACTGGAATAGATAGCAACGATCCAGCCTTGTCAATGTGCCTGTTTTAACAGTTTACCTAACGTGGAACCTTGTTACCAGGATTGTGCCGACAGTTTATATGAATATTCACCTTGATGATACATCACTCGGCTTCTGCTTCGAAAGTCGTGGGTTTGATTCAAGTCTCATAGCGATGGAGGTAAAATGCTAGAGGAACGTGCACTTTGTGGTGTCAGTGTTAAAGAACTCCAGGCGGTCGAAATTTCTGGAGCGTTCTACTGCAGCGTGACTCATAAAAATATTGTGATTTTTGCGAATAAAACTTCAATATTAGTTATTGATAGATAAAAGTATCTAATAATTGAAGGCCTGAGAATTTAGGTTGTTAGGAATTCGTGTCGGTCTTTCCATTATGTGCACGTGTGTAACTTGAGTTCAGATCTGGTAACGTGCGTAGACTGTCGTTTTATCGGGGGAAACCGAAGTGTGCGACCTCAGCCATAAGCTGTCAGAACAAGGCTTTTGCCGTAATGAATGCGCCGATGAGTTTAGCGCTGTTCTTAAGCAGTTACGCTGCGAGTCAGATTTTGCCACCAAAGCATTCCGTTCATATAGTAGCTAAAGCAAACAAAATGCAGTCTTCTGTGCTTCAAAGACGGAGCCCCGCGGAACACGCAGGAAGTGAACCCCACACGTGCTGCACGGCGTGAATAAGCAGTACGTGCGATACTGGGTGACCCGTTGTATCCGCGAACTGTGTTGTAAAAGAGCAAGCTGCTGAAATTCTTTTGAACAAGCTTCTGGAGGTCAACTTAAGAAAGCAGAGCGGACACTGAACATGCACACGAATGACAGAGACGTACAAGAGGTGAGGATGTGTAACACATGCAACAGAGTGCAAAAAATAGTGAAACGCCATGCATCTCTGCATTCGATCCAGAAATATATTTAGTTAGCTACCATTCCAATTTCATTCTACTGAACACAGAATATAAATATTTCTGATGCAATCTGTTGTCAAGTATGTATATTTACGAACAATGTAAGAAATGCAATGAATATCACTGTAGTAAAAAATTATCTCCAACAGATATGCATGCTTTCCTGGGTTGGATTCCTCTCCAGATAAAAATTTTATTGAGTGGATATCTCCTGGTGGCACCACGTATTATCACGCACTCTTTATCTACGTCCATGCATCACCCATTACGTGCTTTCGATCATAACCAGCTATGTAAACAATAATTCCTCGCTTGTTCCTTTCACAGAAAAGACCCGAACCATGGGACTTTGCAGGTATCGCCTATCTAAATAAAGGTATATACCTACATCCCACTAGTAATGACAGAAAAAGTCAGAGAAGCCTTGAAGAGAATGCAGAGGCGAAGTGGCTTGCGAGGATCAGGTAACATCAGATCTGATGAAAGACGGGAAACAGATTGTGTTAGAAGAACTAGGCACCCTGTTTGCGAAGTGTCTTCATACGGAGAGGTAACACGTTCTTGAAAGAATGCTAACATCGTCTTAATAAATGAAAAAGGATATGACAAATACTTGAAGAATTACACGCTGATCAGACTGCTCTCTGTCATATACAAGCTACTTACTAAAGTAATTGCTAGCAGAATTAAGACAGGTGCTAGCATTAGAATTCAATCAGCCAAAGAGACAGGCAGAATTTCGAACGGGCAACTCGACAATCGACCACATTCATAATATCAATCAGGTAATAGAGAAGTTCTCAGAATACAGCCCACCACTATACATAGCCTTCATAGATTAGGAGAAGACATTTGATTTAGTAGAAATATCAGCAGTCATGCAGACACTATGGAATCAGGGCGTTGACAAAGCTTATATTAACATCCTGGAAAAATCTGTAGAGGATAACTGCCACCATAGTGCTCTATAACGAAAGCGACAGAATACCAGTCAAGAAGGGTGTAAGACAAGGAGTACAATTTCTCTAATGTTATTTACCGCGTGCTTAAAGAAGGTTTTCAGAGGCCTACATTTGGAAGCGTTAGAGATAAGAGCTAATGGAGAGCTATCTCAGTAACCTGCGATTCACTGATGACATTGCCTTGATGATTAACTCAGGGGATGAATTACAGCTCATGATTACAGAACTTGACATGGAAAGCAGTAAAATAGGTCGGAAAAAATAATATGCAGTAATGTGTAATAGTTTTCGGCAGAAACATCAGTTTGAGACAGGTAGAGAGACGCTGAAAGTTTTAAAGGAATATGTCTCCTAAGGACATGTAGTAACTGAGTCGAACCACAAGAATGGAATAACTATAAGAATAAAAATGGAGTGGATCAGAGTCGGCAAGCATTCTCAAATTATGAATAGTACTCAGCCACTAACCCTCAAGAACAAAGTATAGAACAGCTGCATCTTGCTTGTACTTACACCAGTCGAACAGAAACCTGGAGGCTTACAGAGAGAGTTCAGCTTCAATTGAGAAATACGCAGTGGGCGATAGAAGGAAAAACGATAGGTGTAACCTTAGGAGATAAGAAGAGAGAAGAGCGGATAAGGGAACAAACCGGGGCAATAGTTGAAATCAGGAAGGAGAAATCGACATGGGCTGGGCCTGTAGCACGTAGGCAGGATAACCGTTGGTCATTACGGGTAACTGACTGAATTCCAGAGAGGCAAGTGGGCCAGGAAGAGAAAGAAAGTTAAGTGAGTAGATGAGATTAGGAAGTTTGCGGGTATAAAGTGGCAGCCGCAAGCACTGCAGGACCGAGTTGTCTGGTGGAACATAGGAGAGGCCTTTGTCCTACAGCAAACGTAGTCAAGCTACTGCTGCTGCTGTTGCTGCTGCTGCTGATGATGATGATGGCATACATCTAGCGCTTACCCCTGTGCTGTTATTTACCGAATCGCCAGATATATTTATGGACATCTATAGACATCATAGCACAAAATCGCAGTTTTAATTGCCAACTGTTTATTACAAAAAATATGATCGATTGCTATGTGGGGTTTCACGTCCCAAAACCACTATATTATTATGAGAGACGCCGTAGTGGAGGGCTCCGGAAATTTCGACAACCTGGGGTTCTTTAGCGTGCACCCAAATCTGAGCACACGGGCCTACAACATTTCCGCCTTCATCGGAAATGCAGCCGCCGCAGCTGGGATTTGAACCCGCGACCTACGGGTCAGCAGCCGAGTACCTTAGCAATTAGACCACCTCGGCGGGGCAAAAAAATATGAATCGAATGCAATATTTTCTAATCACCTATGAAAACTAGGCGAAAAACATTGTCAAGGATTAATCTAAGCTGTCACGAGCTTAAATTTAACGCACCGTTTTAACGATATTTATGGAAAATAAGAACAGCTGCTTACCACTTTCATGTATTATATAACAAGCATTATTTTGAGGGTATTACAAAAAAACATATGCACCACTATATTTCATTCGGCGATACTTCCGAATTTATGTGAGAACAAAAAATATTTCAAAAGCAATATTGATTGTAAAAGGTTTTACAGCCAACTTATAGTGCTGGGTAATAATTAAGCTAGCATGTTATTTTGTGAATTGTTTACGGTTAACTCCTTGGCAAAGCCAGAGTAAACCTGTTATCAATCACTTTATAGGACATGAACATTCACCGAAGGCGTGGTTCCATTATCGCACACAAGATGGTACAACAAAGCCTGATAGCAGCTTAATAACGACGCTGCCCACCCAAAAATTCTCTGGTGTGACCTCTTTCACACCTAATCCCCAAGGGCAGTCTGGAGCAATCTCTTCAATAAAACACGTTTCTATTTATTTGATTCATACAGCATGAATCCAGTT
This sequence comes from Rhipicephalus microplus, assembly GCF_013339725.1. Lineage (NCBI taxonomy): Eukaryota > Metazoa > Arthropoda > Arachnida > Ixodida > Ixodidae > Rhipicephalus > Rhipicephalus microplus. The sequence goes on from NW_023612260.1 coordinate 34,931, forward strand.
GATCTCATCATGCTTAAAAACGTTTCCGTCGCTCGCTCAGCGTGAATTAAGTACGCAAATCGCTCGCTTCTTGAGTGCTGCTTTTGCAGTGCATTCAACTTCATAAAACAACATGTTCCCTTTGCCAAATGGTTTTGTCAAGTGTCCAATAAAAGTTATGGTCAAGCTATATCTATGCGTTGATATCCTAGCTGATCAATTTCGAAAATGTAATAGATATATAGTGCCCATCCCAGGTAAGAGTAATTTTATTGCCATAACATTTATTTGTAGACAACCCAATTAGCCATACTTTTCCAGTCGCCGTCGCCGTGAGGATCCAAATAAAGTCAAACTTGATAAGATATATCGCCTTGCGTCGTCTGTTCTATGCGAGAGCGCTGCTCAAGCGGAGCGTGCCAGTCGTGATTATTATTTGAAAAAAGGAGGGGGAAATTTACCAACGTTATTTGGTTAGTACAAAATGTCTATTTGACAGTAAAAGTGTCTATTTGTAAAAAGGTATATTACACACACACACACACACACACACACACACACCACACACACACACACACACCACACACACACACACACACCCACACACCACACACACACACCACACAACACACCACACAACACACACCACACCACACACCAAACAAACCAACACACAGCACAGCGCCACGCCACGCACCCACACCACCGCACAACCACCCACACACCACCACACACAATGCATCGGTGGTTTTGGTAGGCTCCTACAACGTAACGAAAAGCACTCACTCCTATACTGAAATTAAGTTTTGCATAACTGATTTCAACTCATTAAGCGCAAAATATACCAATTGCCACACACGTCTCGCAGTGAACACATTTATTTAAATATTGATTGTACTAGTTGTGCGTGCCGCAAGACGCCTATGTCTGGTTTATGACCATTGTACCAGGGGACACCCAGGGCGACACTTCACACTTCTCCTTCGGAAGCTCAGTACACACAAGTCAAACGAGGTATGACGCAAACATTGTCGTGTTTAAAATAAACGCTTCAATAGAGAGAATTAAACGCTTCAAGAGAGAGAATTCAATAGAGAGAAGAAAATGTTTCAATAGAGAGAATCAGCTATAGAGTGTATGCATACAAAAATAAGTAATGTTGCATGAATTGCGTAAGAAGACTTGACGATGGGTAGCTGGGTTCTTCGTATACAGTGCAACTGCCAAAACTACGATCTTCTTCTATCGTGGACAGTCCCTTTTGGTGAACAGAAAGCGATCCTCAACCGACCCCACCGGATTCCATCGAACCATTGTTGAACGACATCCTCGGTGCTCGAGTGGTGACGTTCTTCGAGATGACGATGGTGCTGTTTATCAGGTAGCGCACGTACGTCGTGAGCATCAGAAAGGCGCACGCCGCCACCAGGAGGAAGAAGATCCAGGACAAGTTAGGCGGCTTCTTCGAGGGCGTCGAAGTGTCGACGGTGGAACGAAGCTGGCCGGGCTCCCATATCCAAGTCTCGACGCTCGTCGTGCGCTCCGTAGCCCCAGATCGCTTCGAGAGCTTGCATTCGCCATCGTGGCAGCTCGTCGACTCAGAGCGAAAACTAGTCTCACAGTGAATGCTACCGCTTTCAGGAACGTCGTCGTCGACGCCGGTTTCTTCGACCGTATCGAACTGGAAGAATTTCGCTGCTTGGAATAGTTCACCGAGGAGAGGTGTTGAGTCTTTCGCCCCGCTGGCGTCATGTGTGGTCGTCAATGTCGTGCTGGGCGCAGAAGCAGACATGGTTACCTTGATTAGTGCTAGTGCATTTGTAGCTAGAAGCTTTGGTGCGTTCGGATCTGCATTCCGGAAACTTGGCAACAGGTCAAGTAGATCGAGAGATCCAGGGTGTGGCTGAGGAGTACCTATCCCCTGGAACAGTGCCTGTCGTTGGTGCACTGTTAGGGCTTGACGTCCCGCACTGGATCCTTTCTTCGGGGCAGGTACACGTTGATATTTCTGGAAGTGCTCTCAGCGTGATGATGATGATTCCCAGAAGAATCACATCATGGGCGATCGGCCACGAAACTAGCTTGAGAGCGAGATGGACAGCGGTAACTGATGACGTAAATGCATGGCTTACTTCGGCGCTGAGATATTGTCCAAGACACGTGTATGTAGATAGAAGGGATCACATATTACTTGTAAATCCAATGAATTATAAAATGGTTAGAAGAAATTAGGTTTTACTAATTGAGAGATTCGCAATGAAAACCACGTTGATTCGATTAAGAATCTTTCTAGAGTAGAACAGATATACTGGTGACTATCACCTAACTAGGAGGCTCCAAGGAGCGGGAACTGCAATTGATCCACTCTGCACGGGACGTCTTCGGTAAGCGAATAGTAGATAATGACGATAATGATGATAATGATCTTACAGAAATATGAATTTCCACTCGCTGAGAACAACTAACCAAGATTAGGATGTGTATGAACATGATTTTATAAATCTCGGCATATTCTAAAACATCTCGACCCAAGCAGTGGGAGATCTGACTTGCTAGCAAGGATAGGCAAAGTCAGCTACCTTTGCTCGACCAAGCCCGGCGAATCGAAAAGGCCAGTGGAGCCTTGGACAGAGGACCCCACCCACTTGCCCAGAAACCTTTTTAAAGAATAAAAAGAAACTTTTCAACATAATCTATAACCTTCGAAATCAATAACCTATAATGGATTTTGCAGTCAGTTTTCGTTTCGTCTTTATTTATTTCATTTCACTTTTTTTCAATTCCAACATGATGACAATAATTCGCCAGAAATGTTATTCCCTTTTTTAATAAAGTTGTCGCTCTCTCTGCGCATCTTCAGGAAGTGAATGGTGAGTGGGCGAAGCGGGATCCTACGGTCAATGATGCCAACGTTGAGGTTGCCGATTAGTATACATAAAGGGCTTGTGCTTGGAGGTGTCTGTATTTTGCTGTCACAATTTTCATTGATGTTAGTGTATTCTTAAACTTTTTTTGTGTCTCACACAAGTTATTCGAGGGTCGCCTCATTTAATGTAAATTGAGTGACATAAAATGACACATTTAATGTCTACGCTGTAGTCACTCATTATTATAAATGGTTTGTGCTTGTAGGTGTTGGCATTGCTCCGCCCGTCAAGATCATCATAGTTTTCGTCCATTGTAAACCTTTTTCATTCACCTACACACGTATCTTTCGACTATAGCTACAGTTTTATGTATATGACAGTGGTCAGTGAGCATCGATGACCAAGCTAGGTTCTAAGGTTCATAATGTCAACGTAATGTTGTCGAAAAAGAGCTTGTGCTTCTAGAGGCGTGCTTTATATTACTATGTCACAATTGTGACTGATATTAGTTGTTCAACCTTTTTCTCTGTCCTAAATCCGCGAATCTCTCCGTGGAGAACACGGATATGGAGTGACAAGCCCAAGGCATAAAGTGCTTCGCCCCTAAAATTTCCCTAAGGCTGAACGGGTGAGCTGACGTTCCAACATACCTGCGGCAGCGTTCTATAAAAGAGGCTCCCCAAAAAAAGCTTGTCCAGTTATAATACTATAACCTAGTGTCCCTATATACACCATGTTTCGAATGGTCTACATCGCTCCGACTAATGAAATAACGTGTTAGAAAAAAAAACGACGATCGACAATTTTATCTATGCTTCACATTTTAGGCTTAATGCTGAGATCACCAGACCAGCGTTGAGCCGATAAAGAATTACGGCAAGTAAGCATTTAAATAAATGGGAAAATAGTTTCTTTACTTATTTCTGGTCGCGATGAACTTAAAATTTCCGGACAATGGGGTAAGAGCTATTGATATCCTTCCAAACTAGCTATAGGCTACATTGAAAAAATGAACTTTGAATGTTTGCACGTGTTCTCAATGTGGTGATAGTTAAGCACCATACACGATTGATTGCTGAGCTAGTTTGTTGCCGAACAAATAACAAAAAATAGTGCGCGCTAAGTAGGCGAGGACAAGACGGACGAGACAATTCTCCTCCATCTATTCACCAATACGTTACTGTGCCCGGACGCGCTTAAGAGTTTAGACTGCTGCTTTTTCGGCCTCTGCCAGCAGTACTGTGTGGAGGTGGCTGACACCTGCGTGGTATGAACATGCCAGCTCGACTCTTTCCCACCAAATCCCAATCCGAAGAGCGAGGACTGAAAGCCAACCCTTCTCTGCTGCCAGAACCTTCCGGCCCAACAAGCCATGATCCGGCGTGCCAGGACAGCAGCCAAGACCAATGAGGTCGCGAGTAGGCTCTCCACCTTTTACTGTAAGAAAGCTGACCCACTAGCGACTGGTTTCCCTTGAAACCTCTTCAGTTTTAATAAATGTTTACCAGCACTACCAGGCGAGATACAAAACACGCGTATGTGTTATAATAATGATGATATTGTTCTCACGTGGCTCCTCCCCACACTAGGAGACGGACCAATAATTGTGCACGTGAAATCTTTCGCGCGACTTTGTCTTCGTCTGGGTAGCACCTTACTATTCGTCATCAATTATAAGACCCCTCTATGGGCCAATTGGGCGAGACTATTTCTATCGAATTCAAAAATAAGGATCTATGACCAGGCTCCGAAACCTAACTTAAGTGAAGCTACATGTAAGCAAATAATAATCGGAGAATTTTAGCAGACCTCGGATTCCTGCGGGAGACGGGGGTAAAGATGCTATACAGCTGCTATTGAAAATCGAGCGAGTTGGTTTGTCGTGATTGAACTGGTATATATTACGGAACAAAATCACCGTGAAGACCAGCCGAGTGCTCTGCCCTGTTGTGTTGGTCTGCTTGGCCTTTTATTCCATCCCATAATGCACTATACCAGTGCAAGTACGATGTACAACTACGCGCGGCACTGTGGTTCCGGACAATAGGAATTCTGTGGCCGCTCTCCTACAGGTTGGGGCATATGCATGCTTCCACAGTATCTATCCCTAAATTCAGACGACAGAGTCGCGCGCTTTACTCAAGGATTGCCAAATTAGAATACCTGCTCTGGTGGTGCCCCGCATTACGGGCTGACGACGATGCTACAGTCCAATGGGCTCGCAACGTTGTTGAGGCGGCCCACCTGTCCTGACGTGGAGCTGTCCGCTGCATGCTGACTGACACCCACGAATCACCTAAAAAGTTTCTCAATTCAATTTCATTCTGATTCTGGCATAAAAATTCTGAATGCAACTATGGAAACCTTGCTCGCCTGCAGGGAAGAAAAGGAGACCCAAGTGACACTTCTCGACCAGGTCCGGTATGCTGCTGGGACCAGTGGATCCTTAGACAAGCCGCTGCACCCACATGCTTCTCACAACTTCTCTCAATGAACGTTTTTTAAAATTTTGTATAAACTTGAGGAGTCACTGTTGGAAACTTATTTACTAATTTTGTGTGACGTGAAATGATAAAAGTTGTTGCGATGCACCATGCAGTTCGACGCTCAGGGAATAAGAATTTCCGTCATGATGACATCGGAAGTTGTGAAATACATGTACTGGTACGTTTTTGTTCCATTCCTATAACGGCACGTGCAAAGCAACACACGGAAGTAGGTGAGTCGCAGTCGAACGCCTAAAGTTACATAAATAATCTAAACTTTCATTCCTGCTGACTGAGTATAACTTGCGGTAGGCGCAGATGTGCATATATTGGGTTAAGTGGGTAGCAGAGAGCTCAGATTTCCCTGTACCTGTATTATGGTTTAAGAAATACAATAGGCAGAACTGTAATCGCAGAAGAAGTAAGCGATTCAGTAATCGCAGAACAAGTATAGGGAGAAACACAGAGTGTTTTAGCTACACGAATTTATTTTATTGACGTGATCAAAAAAATTTTCCAATATGATGAACATAAGACTAGTAGTGCGCTTGTAGAAGGGAACTAATGCAGTAGACCACCTGAGTAAGCTCAACCAAACAAGCCTAAAAATATAACTCAATAAAAAACAATTTCTACTCAGCGATAGAACATTCCTGGATACTAGAATAATTTGTAACTGTTTTTTATCAATGTTACACTCTGGCTGCGCCTTATTTAGCTTCGATAAAACAAAATGCCGAAGAAGTACTCTGATGGCAAGATGATACCGCTTCGCGCGCAATGCATTTATGAACCAGGTGTTGAGGCTGCACCCCGACGTAATGCAGCGTTTGCGTATCCGACGTATACCGTCGGGTCTCTGTGGAACTAGACAAGCTTGTTGACGGTGCCGAGCCGGAGAACGACGTCGGGTCTTCTCTTGAGCATCAGCAGCATGAAGGGCCGGTCGACCACGAACTGTGAAGCGGAGCGGGACGGCTCGTCGAGGGCGGTGCTGGTGTTCATGACGCTGGAAGAGTCAGCTGTCGGGGAGGAAGGAGACGAAGGAGACAGCGCCCCTTCGGGCGTCGTACTGGTGGGACAACTGGTAGACGCCGACGGTGGAGTGACCGTCCCACTGACAACGTCGCGACCGATTGGAGGAGGTGAGACGTCGTTGTCCGAGTCCACGGTGCCTTTCCGGTTGGCGTGCAGAACGGCTACGTGACGGGCGCCCGAGAGGTGAGCGCCTTCCGCCTTGCTCAGGTACCTGAGTGTGAAACGGAGAACGCACGAGTAACGTTGGGACACGCGTTCGTTTTTCCTTTATCAAAAGCGGGCCGATCAAGGAGGCAATGAAAGGCCACGTGAGGGCGGCAATGGGAACCTATGCGTTGGGTAAGATTATGCTGCAGCTGCCACAGATTCTCGCAAGAATACCCAGAGAAAAATCTGACGCGTGTTAATCTGGCACCACTCAATTTTTTAAGATGTGCTGTTAGAGTGCCGAGAATGACGGTGTATGCATATTCTAGGCGCTATATATGCTTTTTTTTTGGCTGGTGTTGATCGAGGCATCGGCTCAAAAGTGGATACGACTGCGTAAATAAACTTTCTCTAAAACAAAGCTGCTGCGAGCTGATCTCTCCTGCACATATTAGATTCTAGAGTGAGAGCCCACTAACCTTGTTGGGACCACCAAATGGCGAAAGAAGCAGATGACAAAGTGTCAGAGAAAACGTGGGCTTTGTCGCGGTGCCTGCCAAGTTTACGGGCCGTTTGTTACTTCTTACCCGTCGTAAAATTCAACATCGACGCACAATTTTCAGTGTCAAATAAAACAAGTTTCTTTGCAATGGCAAATTATAAGTAGCTTACTACGCGCTCTTTTTAATAAGAAATTAACCGTCTTGACGCAAGGAGCGCTTTGCAACTAGACGCGTTTTTGGAGTGCCTGGGCTCCACTGGATCAAATTCAAGTCGAGTTCGAAGCTCACATATACTGTCGTTCCCTGGCATCCAGCAGCTCACTAGCACCAGGCTCCCCTCTTGATAATTTTTTAAGAAAATCTATGGAAGCTGCTTTGCGCTTTTCATGGAGGTGTCAAATGACGTCAAATGGCCGTTATTTTTCCTGCCGCACGTTTCCTGCTTACTTACTTAAAATGGAGACCCGTAAAAGAACTCACCCATTTTCTTCTAAGACTGCCACGGGTAGACCAAGAAAATTGAAAACACCAGAAAAATAGCGTGAAAAAAATAGTTAACCCAAAGGAACGAATTCGGCTTGCTGAAAAAAAGACGCGGAGGCAATCGCGGCTACTACGGTGACCTAAAAGCGGTTATCATTTCTATTACTATAAAGTAAAAATGAAACAAACCTGCTCACACCTCCGCCTCCAATCAGTATCGTTTTATACAGATTCGTTGGACACTAACTTCAGCAGGGTGGGGGGGGGGGGTGATGGCGGTCATTTTGTAACACGAAAAGTGTTTATGCCGGGATACACCCAAACTTTACTGTTTCGGTCACGATTATGACATTGTGACACGAACACGTGCGAATGATAAAGAAAATCGGCCCCGTATCTGCATGTTAATCTGCAATTGTCATCGAAAGACATAGTCAATCGTGTTGAGAGAATGAGGAAAACATTTATTTGATGTTCTGCGCAAGAAATAGGTAAATGGTATTCTGGAGGCACTGCGTTAGAGTGCTTCGATCGTGCAGCGGAGGTGGACGAGCGCATCAAGTCATGTCACACGTGAGACATGAGCGCTATCTGGTAGTTATTTTGGAAAACAAAGTGCGCGGCGTGCGCACCGGTATCGGAGGCGATAAGGTGTAGAACGCAAAGCAACGGGTAGGTGCCACCACCATGTCGTCGTAGCAAAGCGTTGAAAACACTTGCCTTTTCGTGCAAGGGTTGCATGGTCAGCACAGCGTGATATACGCTATGGTCCTTAGAATTACTTATGTATGTCTTTTTTAGTAAAAGACGCACACACAGAATATACACGTGTTGTTATGGTGCCTCAGATATGCGCAATAGTTGCTTTTTAACTGACAATTGCACAAGTATGAACGCTGAATCTTGAGCAACATTGGTGGGTGCTGCGGACGGGGTCAGCCATTTGGGGTATCATCTGGTCTCTTTGGTGCCTTTAGTACATCGTTAAGGGTGGACAAACAGACAGACCAAAATTTTTGCGTCAAGGTCCCCAAGAAAGACTATCGTCTTTAAAAAAGAGAAACATTTTCGTATCTTGGAATAGGAACCCATGCCCCAAACTTCGCTCTGCAGCGCGCGTCCCTAAAGAACTCGACTGCAGAGCGGACTTTTTTCACACTAACGGCGAGCTCTCGCTGAGTACAATCCAGCGGTTGCCATCACCAAACTTGGGGAAAAGTTCGAGCAGGTCCGTGTCAATTTGTTGAAAAAGGTTGCGTTCGAGGTGCAACGGGCTTCAGAAAAGCAGCTGGTGCTTTACGACGATGGCATTCGCGAAACGTCTTGGAAGTATTCCGTAAATAATGCTTCACGTCCCGATTGAGCTTGGGCCAGTGTTGAGCCCGTACTCTCGGTTCGGTCACCGAGACAAAGTACCGCCCTTGCACCACATGCGGAGTAACGCGCACCTGAGGTTCGCCTCGTCTGTGAAGAGCACGCCCAGACCCATGTCCTTGAGCACGGGCCCTAGGTCGGTGACGCTCTTGAGCTTGAGCCTGGGCAAGTAGACGGTCATGTTGTGCCGCTCCTCGAGTCGTGCCACGCAGTGAAGCAAGCGGGCGGCCGTGACGCGCTTCTCCAGCGCCGCCAGACCGTCGAGGCGTTGCGGCAGCAGTATCACCAGCGACACGTCGCGGTTTTCGTACGGTAGCTCCAACACCGTCACCTGCGGCACGGGGAAGTTTTCAGAGGTTCCGAAAATCGTAAGGCTAGTTGGCATAACTAAATATTAATAAACAGCGCAAAAACAAGACAGACAAAATGGAAGAATAACACAGCGCTAGTACCGATCTTGTCTTTTTTTTTGTCTCACGTCTCTTGCGCCCACGTACTACTATGGCTTTATAGGTCTCACACAAAGTCTGTGAAGAAGATAGAAATACTAACGAAGAGGCTGATCGAAAAGCCATAGATCTCAAATAGTTCGCCCATTGATCAGGCTTCACTCAGAGATAGGATGTTCGCGCTGTCGGTGTGCAATACAAACAAAACGAGCGCACAGGGAGGGCGGAATTGCGTTTTTTTCTGAGCATGGCTTGCCTTGCACGGCGACTTAGAGGAAGAGGGGAGACACGGATAGATACAGACAGGAGATACGTCCCTCATCTGTTGATCTAAGTCATGCTATATTCATCCGAGGGAATATCAACTAGTTTAAGGGATGGTATTTTTGGAAATAATAAACAACTACCTCGGAAGGGAACAGCACTTCGAGATAGGTAGCAGTGCACTCGAAGTTGTGAAAGAGTACATCTACTTGGGGCAGGTAGTAACCGTGGAGCCGAACCACGAGATTCAAGGAACTAGAATAGTAGGAACGGGGTGCAGCACATTCGGCAAGCACTCTCAAATCATGAACGGTAATCTTCCACTTACCCTGAAGAGAAAGGTATATAACATCTGCATATTGCCGGTACTTACCTGCGTAGCAGAAACTTGGAGGCTTACAAAGAGTGTTCAGCTTAAATTAAGGATGACGCAGCGAGCGATGGAAAAAGAATTGATAGGTGTAACCTTAACAGACAAAAAGAGAGCAGTGTGGATCAGGGAACAAACCGGGTTAAGAATATCATGTGAAATCAAGAAAAATAATTGGACAGGGCCGAGCATGTAGCGTGTAGGCAGCATATTCGCTGGTTATTAAGGATAAGTGACAGAATTCCCAGAGAGGGCAAACGCATAAACGAGAGACAAAGTTACGTGGGCCGACGTGATTAAGATGTTCTCAGGTATGGCGTGGAAGAGGAAAGCATACACCTAGTTGAATGACGGATAGGGGAAGAGGCCTTTGACCTGTGTAGTCATGGTTATATGGTGATGTTCGGAAGCAATTTCAGTCCCTGGTCTTCTTTGGTTTAGGCGTGAAAAGCAACAATTCTAGGTATGCGAAATCAGGGGTTCCAAAATCAGAATTATCATCGAAAATCTGCGCAGCCATATCCCTGCTCTTGAAACAATGAACGAACAGGCAGACTGATTGAAGATATAGGGAAGAAAAACACTTCCTGACAGCACAGCATGATGGGCCAGTGCAGTGAATGTCCAATCAAGCTAATACAAAACCAGTGTTGGCAAAGCCAACATACCCGGGTGCCAACACAGGCCCATCGTATCCGCCCAATATTCAATATTCGAACCGCCATCATATGAGATGGCAACGAAGCCCCTCATTTCGAGCAAACATAGAATAGTGGCACAGCCTTCCTGTGAAGATGAACACTATGGCGTACCGTTGCCTGTAAACGCATGATATTGGCAGCGACGTTGTATAAAAATGACATGCAGGAAGTCACGGACCTCAAGCTCCGAGGAGCGGCACATGCGGAAGGAGCCCGTATGTCGCATCATGGACACAGTGACGGTGGCCTCGGGCGTCTCGTGGAAGTCTCCGCTGACCTGCTGGAACGAGTGTTTCCACGATCCTTCCAGCCGGATGCACGAAAGCAGGACGACCAGGCTGTGCTCGTCCACTGAGCCCCGCGGGAAAACGTCGACTCCCGGCTTGAAGGAATATGAAGATACGGCGCGGGCCAGGGCGTCCATCGAAAGGCGACACTGCTCCGCGTCGTGCGCGAAGTTGCGTCTCATCAGCAGGTACGACAGGCGCTCCTGCAGGAAGCGTTGACATGTTGGGTAGTTTCAGATTGTTCATCCACCTCTTTCTCACTTTTTTTCTTCACTATTCATTTCTATTACTACTCCTTTTCTACCCAATTGCAGAGTAGCCAATGAAGCCAAAGCTTGGTTAACCTCCCTGCCTTCCCTCGCCACCTTTTCTCTCTCTCTTTCAATGTACAGAAATTTCGCCATCCATTTTTAGTACATATATGCAATAGTAAAGAACGGAAAGTTAAGCATGAACTGTTCCATAACTTACAAACTCTTCAGATCCCATAGCCATAAGCTAACATCGGGTTCGGATCCCTTTGGAAAGGACCTATGAAAACCTTATTTGAAAATGAAACAAATCTATTACATTGATGTAAGATAGGTAATAAACATAATCATTATCAGCGTGCGTTATTCACACGGAAGGACCAGTGCTCTCTTAATTATCTCCAGATGTACCTTATCCTCTGCGAACTCATTCCATTTTATCCCTGCCCCTGAAAACTTCCTCGAACTGCGTCTAACTCTCTGCCTTCTCTGCCTACGTTTTCCACACCTTCGTAGCCATTGTGCAGCACTTACACTCCACCAGTTGTCTATTCCACACATTACGAGACCTGCCTAGATTATTTTTTTTTTGCTTGATGTCACCTAAGATATCTGCAGTTCCCGTTTGTGTGCGCTTCTCTCAAGTGTTTAAAGGCGCATAAACCACCTCTCATATCTAACATCTCAAGCAAACGCAGATGAAGTTCATAATATTGTCGCGATACACAATGCTAAACGTGGCAGCTCCACCAGCTGCTTGCGGCTCACAAAAGCAAAAAACAGCTCCTTTCCCACACCACGCCTTTTGGCACTCCTCAGCTTCTTCTGTAACACCAACATGTCGCCTGCTCTTCACGTACAACACCTGTTTGTTCGCCCGCATGAACGCACCCGTGCAGCTCATCCTTTTCGAACGGTGAGCAGAAACACTCGAAGGGAAGTACAGGCAGGTGGACGAGTGAAGGAAAGAGCTAAACGAGCGAGGGCCCTCTGTATTACCAGATGCGCGTAACTCTGCTATTACGTCATCGTTCCAAAAAATTCTCATGGCTGCCGCTCGTTGTAAACTCATCCACAACTCCAACAGCACAACTTAATTATGACCTCTGGGTCGTACGGGAGCCCTTCAAGCTTACGTTCGACAAAGGAGAGCCGAGATACCTGCATCTGGTAGTAGGAGCGGGCGAGTGGCACGCTGTTGTCGTGGAAGAGCGCCATAAAGATGGTGTAGGTGAAGCGCTGCGCGTGAAGCCTGGGCCTCCGGAAGGGCGCCAGGGTGGCGCGAGCCACGCGGTCGTACGAGCGTGCCATGCGGAACGGCGCCCAGTGCACGTGCAGGGCCTTGCCCAGGGCGGCCGCCGAGGCACACGTGCGAGTCGCGCAGCCATGCAGCAGCATCACCAGCATTCCTGCAAGCAGCAGCGGCGACACCAGCAGGTTGCGCGTGTCACCCCCCTCCCGAAGCTTGCGGCACACGTCCACCGCGAACTGCAGCAAGCAGCCGCTCATCTCGGGAGCCATGTTAAAGGATGGCTCGCGCAACCTGGGAGGAGTGAGAGCGAATACACGTTACTGTGCGGTGATCACCGACGATGTGTGTTTATGGAGAACTCGGCTAGATCAAAAAGAACAAAAAGTGCGTGAGAATGACGAAGCTGAAAGCAGGAACAGACATATGAAACAGAGAAGTCTCTTCGACCTGTGGTCCTTGCGCAGTTTAAGCTTTTTTCGAAATTCGTGAACCGACTAGCCCAACAACATAATAAAATCGCTCTAGTTTGACGATCAATAACTGCGATGATACGAGAGATGGTGTAGCTGAGATTTCCAGAAATTCTAACCAAGAAAGGGAAAGGAGACACCCACTCTATTGTAGCACGAGGCCCCAAGAAAGTCTTTATGGATTCTCAAATAAAAGCTTATATGTTGCAGAAAAATTCGTCCTGGTCTGGTGTCTCCGGACCAAGACAAATTTTCCGGCAACTAAGAAGATTTTCTTTCTTTAAAATCATGCGGATTCTCTTGTGGCTCCATGCTACATCGGGTAGTTGTTTTATTTTCCTATATTCAACTTTCCGCCAGCTTGCGGATTTTCACACAGCTTATTTGCGCATTCTGATCACCTGGGGTTCTAAAATTTGCACATAAATCATGCACAGGCCTCAATCATTTTGCTTCTATCGAAATGCAAGAACCGTGGCCAGAATTGGTATATTCTCATATATGCGCTTCTCAACTGATGGGAAATTAAAAATGAAGCAGTGACGCGCTGCTCATTACACAGTCTGTCGGAATACACGACCTTCCATGGTGTGGGGGCAGGTCGAAAGTAAGCTGTTGTTGCAAAGCAACGTCAGTGGTACTCAGCTGCCATTGTGGAAAATATGCATGACCATAAATGAGACCTGTCGTAACTGATCAAACGGAGCCGATATGGGGTTCACCTGGCGTCTTCTTTATTGTATTGGGTGGCGGCGAGCATACGACACCTGTTCCTCTAGTGGGCATGTGTGTGGTTGTGCGGCAAAACTGTCCTGTCATACTGTGGGCAGATTTGTAGATATGCGCTGACGTCGAGCACACGAACGACTAACTTTTCTTGCGCTATTCAGCCCTACGTGAATTGCCGCAGCTAATTTGTTCAGTCAAATTACACTCACAATAGCGACGCGTACGATACCTCCTGGTTTCGACGTCCTCATCGGTGCTGTCCATTTCGGATGAGAGGTCATCGACCCTTCGGCGCGGCGAGGTGGCGCCGCGTCGCAGCGACGTGTGCGACGGTCGCGAAGCAACCGACGTCGACGACGTCATCGAGGACGAGATGCTGGAGCGATGCGGTATCAGCGAGTCGGGCGGGTGACTTCCGCGACGCGACCTGCTGGACGAGAGGGACGACGACGACCTGCGGCGCTGTGGGCTGCGGTGGTGGTGACTGGAGGACCTTGCCGCGGGGACGTACTCTTCCCCCGAGTCCGACATGTAGTCGTCCTTGTTGACAAAAGACCACGGGGAGACCCAACGACGACGCATTGCGACGGCTCTTCCTGTTCTCGGAGCAACGACTCTTTTGCGCGTGCTGGCCAGCAGTGAAGGACGCTTCTTCTTCACTGTCCTCCGCGCGTACGAGGGCCTGTTCTCGCGCCTCGCCGAACTTTGTTTACTTTTCTTTTACTCTAATGCACGTATTCCTACCTTCATGGATGTTCAAGGAAAGTAAGAATGTTTGGTGATCCCAAAAAGTATAGAAATGAAATGACAATATGATGATGACATCTTTCAAAGCTGTAAGCAATACACAAAGAGGCAATTGATTTTCCTATCGGAAATTCCTTGGCCGATTAACCAAAAAGTCACGTTAGAAGGTAGCAGGCTGGGGCTCGAATAATCGAGCTTATGTCCTCTTACCCAAACGGTTATGATGATGATCCTGGGTGATTGGCATCTCTCGTTCAGGTGATCGGCCAAGTGTCGAGCGCATCCTATAGTTTGAAAGATTTGAAGGGCCAGAAATTACCGACTCACCTAAAATAATTAGTTTTTTTAAATGAATTTATTTTTTGCCTAAAACATGTCATAACCTTCCAAATAATCAAAAATAAATATTCCAGTAGGGCAAAATGTAGAAATGACTAGCGTTTAATGAATAAAATAAATCTACTTCACTCGCATAGGAATTTCTCTAGAGCACGCGTGCAATAATCCTACACAATTTTACTAGAATTGACTAGCCCAACAACATAATAAAATCGCTTTAGTTCGACGATCAATAACTGCGATGATACGAGAGATGGTGTAGCTGAGGTTTCCAGAAAGTCTAACCAAGAAAGGGAAAGGAGACACGCACTCTATTGTAGCACGAGGCCCCAAGAAAGTCTTTATGGATTCTCAAATAAAAGCCTATATGTTGCAGAAGAATTCGTCCTGGTCTGGTGTTTCTGGACCAAGACAAATTTTCCGGCAACTAAGCTGATTTGCTTTCTTTAAAATCATGCGGATTCTCTTGAGGCTCCGTGCAACAGTCGGGCAGTTGTTTTATTTTCCTATTTTCAACTTTCCGACAGTTTGCGGGTTTCCCACAGGTTATTGCGCATTCTGATCACCTGGAGTTCTAAAATTTGCACATAATTATGCACAGGCCTCAATACTTTTGCTTCTAGCGAAATGCAAGAACGTGGCCATAATTAGTAGAGTCTCATGTATACGCTTCTCAACTGATGGGAAATTAAAATGAAGCAGTGACGCACTGCTCATTACACAGTTTGTCGCAATACACGACCTTCCATGGTGTGGGGGCAGGTCGAAAGTAAGCTGTTGTTGCAAAGCAGCGTCAGTGGTACTCAGCTGCCATTGTGGAAAATATGCATGACCATAAATGAGACCTCTCGTAACTGATCCAACGGAGCCGATATGGGTTCCTGGCGTCTCTTTATTGTATTGGGTGTCGGCGAGCATACGACACCTGTTCCTCTAGTGGGCATGTGTGTGGTTGTGCGGCAAAACTGTCCTGTCACACTGCGGGCAGATTTGTAGATATGCGCTGACGTCGAGCACACGAACGACTAACTTTTCTTGCGCTATTCAGCCCCACGTGAATTGCCGCAGCTGATTTCTTCAGTCAAATTACACTCACAATAACGACGCGTACGATACCTCCTGGTTTCGACGTCCTCATCGGTGCTGTCCATTTCGGATGAGAGGTCATCGTCCCTTCGGCGCGGTGAGGTGGCGCCGCGTCGCAGCGACGTGTGCGACGGTCGTGAAGCCACCGACATTGACGACGTCATTGAGGACAAGATGCTGGAGCGATGCGGTATCAGCGAGTCGGGCGGGTGACTTCCACGACGCGACCTGCTGGACGAGAGGGACGACGACGACCTGTGGCGCTGTGGGCTGCGGCGGTGGTGACTGGAGGACGTTGCCGCGGGGACGTGTTCTTCCCCCGAGTCCGACATGTAGTCGTCCTTGTTGACAAAAGACCACGGGAGGACCCACGACGACGCATTGCGACGGCTCTTCCTTGTTCTCGTTCTAGAAGCAACGACCCTTTGCGCGTGCCGGCCAGCGGCGAAGGACGCTTCTTCTTCACTGTCCTCGCACGTACGAGGCCTGTTCTCGCGCCTCGCCGAAATTTGTTTGCTTTTCTTTTACTAAGGCACGTATCCACTGTCATGGATTGTTCAAGAATGTTTAAAAATGTTGGGTGATCCGAAAAATATAGAAATGAAATGACAATATTGATGATTACATATTTTAAAGTTGTAAGCAATCACAAAGAGGCAATTGACCTTCCTATCGGAAAGATTCTTGGCCAATTAACCAAAGAGTCACGTTAGAAGGTGGCAGGCTGGGGCTCGAATAATCTAGCTTATGATGATGATGATGACCTCTCATGAATGGCGCTCACCCACAGAGGGGGATGGGCCAAGAACCGGGCGGCAGGATACTTAAATAAAACTATGTCCTCTTACCCAAACGGTTATGATGATGATCCTGGGTGATTGGCATCTCCAGTTCAGGGTGATCGGCCAAGTGTCGAGCGCATCATATAGTCTGAAAGATTTGAAGGGCCAGAAATTACCGACTCAACTAGAATAATTAGTTATTTTAAATGAATTTATTTTTTGCCTAAAACATGTCATAACCTTCCAAATAATCAAAAATTAATATTCCAGTAGGGCAAAATGTAGAAATTACTAGCGTTTAATGAATAAAATAAATCTACTTAACTCGCATAGGAATTTCTCTAGAGCACGCGTGCAATAATCCTACACAATTTTACTAGCACAGAAGCCCCATTCGATAACAGTAAATTCGAAATGATTGGTACATACAAAGTTGCCGCAGTATCATTTCTCTAGTTCTTTTTGTGACCGAGGGAAAAAAAAAACGTTGGCAATCCAGCGAAGTGTCCATTCTGCGAAGAATCAGAAACTATTGAACATTATTTTATCTTGAGTCGTAACAACTCAGTAATTAGGAAAAGACTTCTAACTATTCCGTTTGCGAAGCTAGGTTTAAATTTAAACCACAGAAAGTGTTAAATTTTGGTGCCTCCGTTTTGGGAATTTGTCACAGAGATGTATTCGAAGCGGTATGTAATTTCATTCAAGACTCTGAACGCATTTCAACATAAGGCCCACTTTAACAAACAACAAAATAAAAGTGGCTCGGGAATTGATTTCTAAATGTAGATAAATCTGAGACATCAATCCGCTGGTTAAAATAAAGTGTTGTTCAGTCACTCACATCCTGAATTATTCCGGTTTGGCAAAATCAACTGTCTGGTGAGCTCCCAAAATCAAGGCATTATCATACTAGTGATCATTTTCTTGTTTCTTCCCTCACTCCCTGAATCTTTGTTTTTTAAACTATACTGTCTTCCTTCCACATATTGTTTTTTTTTTTGAAAGCTATAGCACATTTATCGTCAATATAATACTATAGTTTTCTTGGCCAATCCCCCAAAGTGGGTATGTGCCATGAATTCCGGGCTACAAACGAACAAACAAAGCGAAGTGTTGTGCTTTACTGCTGAAATAACGTAAAGTATAAATATTCAGATCAACTCTGTGCATGTTATAAGAGTTGGGATTCCACGTCGCACCCTTGTGAATGCTAGTTCTGTCCGCCTTGTTTTACACCATAATTTGCTCCAAGAGAATTGAAGGCGTCAAAATAGAAGGAAGAAAGGAGATTTGTGGTGAGCCATAGCAGAGCATATTTTCTTAATCCGGCCGCATCGACGAGAGCCGCACACTGTAAGTCAGTTGCACCCTTAAGTGTGTCTTCCGTATACCTAACAGACTACCAACATGCGAGTTTTTGCAAACCGAAACACCCATGACATGTGTTTTGGTGTTAATGGAACAGACAACCCAAGTTCCCGTTTTACGGCGGCGCCGTAATATATGTGTCTACAATACAAACTGCTTTTTTCCTGCGCACCGCTTTCACAAAAACTATTCACGTTGTTTACGCCATCACATGCATTCAATTTTGAACCTCGGCGCGTTTTCAGTCTGCAGTGCAAAGGTTTTCCATCGCGAACCCACACACTTTTCCAACTAGTCTCGCAGTTGCGTGCCGTAGCCTGACCAAGTAGTTTCAACTCCGGGCACAGATAGTCATTGAGAACGCCGCTGACCGAGCGTCGATGTCGAGACAAGAATACTTCGCGATCACTGCACTCGTATTCGTCAATTAGTTATGCCGTCATTGTCTCTGCTCGAACTGCACAACCACATTTTTCTTTGTTGCCTTAGTTGTGTGCCGTTGGAACTCTGCGCTGGTTTGATATAGTCGCAACAAGTGGCACGCTCACATTTTCCCCAGTTTTCATGACCTGTTGAACTTGATTTTCGGGGGACTTGTACGGAACGCCCTCAATATCGGCATTTACCCTCCGAAAAACTGTTCAAACCAAGGTAGCCTGTTCTGGTGTTCATTTACCAGCCATGCGAGACCACAACACCGCACCTCTAATTCAGCACTTGAAGCCCTCAGGACGTGAATTTCATTTCTAATTTCTCCATGTTGTTTGTTTGCCGTAGTTTTAATACTCCTTATGTCCTCAAGAAAGTCTCACTCGATTGTTTCCCTGAAATCTTTGAACTGATATATTGCCTCACGCTTCTGACAATCATAGAACTGTCTGATCTCCTTCAAAGTCCTTCAAACAAACAAGGTAAAAATACAAAATGATTTAAATGACACCGACGGCAGCAGCGTCAAGAGCAGCGAAAGTAAGAAATAAACTGATTCCTAACCTGCGTAAAGATGCGAACTACTGGCAAGTACGCATGTAGCCTGTTGTCAATTTGTCGCCAAATGAAAGAAGCGGATGGCGCACTCTGTGCTTTCATATGACCGCAAAGATGACACACCAGCGGCACTGTGCCAATGGAGAAGGTGGCGCGGTGCCACAGTCAACATTGCGTAGCTTAAAAGTTGATGCTAGCATCGGAAATACAGTTTTCCCATCCACAGAGTAGCAGTTCGAAATGGTTGCAAGCCACCACCTGTAATTCTAATGAAGGGCACGGTATCGGCAACGCCTTCATTAAGGATGCACGGAGTCTATGAGCACACGTGAAGCCTGTTTCTACCTTTGCTACCAAGTGGGCCGCCGAATTATACGACCATAAGTCAATTAGGTTTTTAGAAATGAATGTATAAGTTGGTATTCAATTCCGGAGCCGCACATTTAAATGCGGGCCCATCTATTCTGCCGCTGTCTATACCCTGCCTCGTGCAGCAGACGGATGCAGCGCGCGCTTTTTTCGCTTTGTCTCGGCCCGGTGCCATCGATGCGGGGCACGTCTGCATTTTTAAGCGCCGGCGGGTTGAAATCAAAAGGCGATGTTTCCGCACTCAGACAGCTGCACTCATTTCTGGCAAGTTCAGGAGAGATGCCCCGCTACGGGGTCTAGTGGCTAAGGTACTCGGCTGCTGACCCACAGGTCGCGGGATCGAATCCCGGCTGCGGCGGCTGCATTACCGATGGAGGCGGAATTGTTGTAGGCCCGTGTGCTCAGATTTGGGTGTACGTTAAAGAACCCCAGTTGGTCGAAATTTCCGGAGTCCTCTACTATGGCGTCTCTCATAATCATATGGTGGTTTTGGGACGTTATACCCCGCAAATCAAATCAATCAAGTTCAGGAGAGATAGCACAGCTTGGTTCCGCATCGTAAAACATCGCTAGCTTCTTTTGAACAATAGAAGAGTCACGTGTGCTACAGTGGCACGAATTGCATTTTTGAAGTCATCGTCAACCCAGAATAAAGCATATTCCTACTTCGCAGCTGCCCCTCGAGCTCCGGTGTATCGATCAATGCGGTCCGAACCAGCATGCGGTCCGAACCAGCAGG
>NW_023612260.1:60000-62909 GCF_013339725.1 Rhipicephalus microplus
CGAAAAGATGGAGCACAATCAGCAAGCATTCTGAAGTCATGAATGTTAGTTTACTTCTATTCCTCGAGAGGAAGGTACGTAACTGCTGCATCTAGACGACCTATAGAGAAGAAGCATGGAAGCTTACAAAGAGGGTTCAACTGAAATTGAGGACGACGTAGCGAAAAATGAAACGGGTTATCATAAGTGTAACCTTAACAGCCATGAAGAGAGCAGAGTGGGTAAGGAAACATAGGGAGATCAGCTCCGTCGATATCAAGAAGAAATGGACATGGGCAAGACCTGTAGTGCGCAGGCAAGATGACCACTGGTCTTGAGGGTAACTGTCTATGTTGCAAGAAAAGGCAGACGCGCGAGGACGGGACAGAAAGTAAGGTGGACCAATGCGATTGAGAAGTTAGCACAAGTAAGCACAGGACAATATTGAATGGCGGGACATGGAAGTGCCTTTGCCCAGCATGGGTGTAGACAGGCTGGTGATACTATTGCAAGCGAACCGTGAAGACAGCGTACTTGATGCTCAAGGGAACGTCCTGTTCGTAGTACGGAAACATCAGCGACGACGGCAACATAGATATATCGTGCTGCTCGAGGCGCGGTGGAAACGGCTCCTCATGAGTCTGAGCCAACTGCTTGCCCATGAACACTCGCGTCTGCGACTCGTCCATGTGAAGCAGCGACACGGCCATGGAACGCATGTTCTGCACTATGTTGTCGCCGATGTCACCCAGGCTGTACACGACCTGCATAAAAAATAAACAAACAAATATAAAAATAAGCAGACGGAACCATGAGTTCTGAGTGCGGCACGTACAATTAGACTTTCGTAGTGACGTTCTCAGGTTAAAATGCTTCTAAAAGGTCTAAATTTAGTTGAGATGTTGAAGTTGTGCGTGAGTCTTCACCAAACATTCAATCGCAAGAATTTCTGAAAACGGTGCTTTAATCGTAGTTACATGCGTTTGATGGTCGAAAAGAATATATCTCATTTCGCCCTTCGTTTCATCTCTCCTCCTGGCTCATTGAGGAGGTAGTGTGATTAGCACTTGCACATGCAACCAGATCAGTTCTTTTGTTGATAACTTCACGCAACTTGATAGGTGACGTCACAGCCAATGCATGGCATACACGAAGCCTCGGAGGAAAAAATATATTGTTTCCTGATATATTGTGGCGTGACTCGTAGAGCAGGGGCGTTTCACGTTGTTGATTGTTACGTCATTATGAGCTCAATGTGGAGGTGCTTTATTGAGAGTTAGTGTGAGGCCCTTTAAAAATCTCTGTAGGGGAGCTTCCGGTTGCCAGGACATGCGATAATTTCACATGAACTGGCGTCACTACAACACCCAAATTGTGAGCTAAAGGCAAAAGGTCAGCCTGTAGTTTGGTAAGTATCACCACTTTGTTGATGTCGGTGATAGGGGCACTACGAATGCGGGGCACATTACTTTCGGCCACACCCATTCGCGTTTTTAATTACTTTGCTAGGATAGGTAGTGCGAAAACCACCAGTGACCGCGATATTCCTTCTTACCAATAAAGTTATACCCGATATTTATTGTACACAACGAGAAACATTAGGTCACAAATATGGGAAGAAAAATAAGATAAGAAATAGAGGAAGAAAGAGATAAATGAAGAGAGAGAAAGGAAAGAAAAAAGATGCAATGCCACAAATAGAGAGGAAGACAAATAAATAAATACAAAAATAAAAAAAAGACACAGAGAAAGCGATAAAGATCGAGTGATAATGAGAAAAAAAGAGAAACACGGAATGCAAGGGATAGAATGCGGATGAAGAAACAAGAAAAATGAAACAGAAAAAAAGAAGACCACCAAGCTGCGTTGGCGGTTTCAGCCTTGCGGCACTAGTAAAAGTTACTCCATTTTGCTCAAATCTCTGCTTTCACAGTGATTATCCCGTATGATGAACATGCTTAAGAACTTACGATATTTTGTTACGGTTATGTTCGAATAGCGTGGCAGGGCCTTTTCATTGTCATCTGGTTGTTTCTCGTCACCTTTTCAATATTTCCGGAGAGCGCCACGTCGATGAACTCCAGCACCAGGCTGAGGTCCTTCCAGTCGGAGGTCGTCTGCTCGAGTGTGCTGAAGTACATACGACGCATGTCTCGCGCCATCGCTTCCACGTCACTGCGCACCACGTCCGTGAAGCGCTGCTGGCTCACGTGCATAATCGACGCCAGGCCCATGTACTTCTTGGTCAGGTCGAAGCAGTATTTCTGCGTGTTAGGTGCAAGTGTACGACAGCATGTCCTACCAAATGGATAATAAATTGGTGGCCTGGCCCTTGTGCCATTAAAACATATATCATCATCATCATCAAGTAAGCGAGGACACATTCAAATATCTATCTTGGCTAGCGAAGGATTGGTGTGAATGTTTGCTCTGAATTGGTCTGAGAAGCCTTGCTCCTCACAACGTTTGGCAGATAAACTTCACATGCAGAAAATGCCTGGCAATGCTGAAGTGGTAGCACGTTGTGGTCTCCTAGCGAATGACTTACCATGGGGTCTTGCCGTGGTCATGGAGGGTGCTGGAAGAGTTGTAGAATGTGGTTCGGTTGCAAGTGTATGCTTGTCTCGTCTGTGTATCGAGAGAAAGGAAGCAACTGAGCAGCCAGTCTCTGGCTAATACTCGTGCTCTGCTTCCATTCATTTTTTTTTTCATTTTCTAAGGTCTCCCTCACAAACTTTGCTCGAGTACTCTCTATTCACCCACCTTCCATTTTTCACACCCCCTCTGCATCAGAACGAATCTGCTTGCATGAACTTGTTTGGGTCTCAACCCAATTAGGGAACAGGCAAATAGGCTTGGTGCATCAACATACTCAAGATCTTATAGGCCGAGCAGCTCACCACCCAATGCAACATTCTTCAACAATATAT